>QEQW01000236.1:0-36578 GCA_004016085.1 Claviceps quebecensis
CGCTACAGTAGCTGTGTAGACTCGCCACACAACTAATGTACAAAGCTACAAAGCAGCTTACTAGGATTTACTATTGACAGGGGTCCTTATCTTAGCGCGTACTGATAAGCTCTAGTGGCTTGGCTCGAGCAATGTTTTTCGGAGTCGTCCTCCGTACAGGTACCTACGTACATACAATATACTCCGTGAGTTCGTACACGTGACCTACATACCTACCTACTCGGGGAGAGGGGTGCAATTGCAAATAAATCTCAAGCTTCCACGTGGATTGCTATAGCGCCCCATAATAAATATCCAGTACACTGGATGAGGCATGCAAGTGCCAAGAGTGCCAAGAGTCGAGACAAGTTGCAACTGCGAGTTGTGGTTTGGGCCTTGATTTCTGTTGGATACATAGGTATGATCACATACGTTCAGCAAAGGCTTCTTTCCGTCGTCCAAGCAAGCCCCTTGCGTCATCAGGTACGCTCCGTAGTATTTTTGCTGGTCGCATAATCGAAACAGCGGGCCGGGAGGCGGAAATCCTCGCAGGGCCCGCGATGTTGCCGTACGGAAGAGTGGAAACAAGCTTGCGATACCGGAGCAAATTGCTGCTAGGTTCTACGGAGTAGGTATGTAGGTACATGAACATATGTATGTATATGTACCTCTGTATGTACATACTTTTACGGGAATGATGCTTCCGTCGTTGGCCGCGAAATCGCGAAACCATCTGACTTGAACCACGTCGCGGACTCGGCTCATTGTTCCGAGATCAGCAACTGAGCATTGTGAGACGGTTGCACCGCGTCGCCGTTAGATCCGAGGCAATGAGCTTCCTGACCTGCATTGCCAACAAGTACGGCTCGCAAGTGCCTTCACAACATACGTGGCGCGTCATGGAAACAGTCGTCATTCGGAGATGTGGTGCAGGTCGCGAGCACGCTTGGACCCCTGAACTCTCTGATTTGACAGTCAAGCTCGTTGCTGTGGTGTTGATGACGATCAAAAGGGAAGCCAGAACGTGCCGTGAAAGTCTAGACATATGACATATATCTACATAATCATGGGCCATGGGATCATGAGGAAAGGGAGGCGGCCCTGGCGCCGAAGTTCTCATTACGGCATTGAAAATGAAACTTCGCGTCGGTCGATTGAGAAGCTCGACTTGGTGCATCGTGTTGGCCCGATCAGCACGACACGGTTGGGCATAATTGGTGCACACACTGTGCAAGATTTGGTCGTACATACGTTCTGACTGCTTCATCATTCATGAATCATGCCTGATGCTCGTCGGCTTGGTGCGAATGAGGGCGTCCTCGAGCATGGCGGTGATAATGGTGCCAATGATCAATCCATTGTCTACGGAGTACGGAGTACTTTCGCCCTCTACTGTCTACAACCGCAAGCAGCCAATGGGAGCCACGGCAGGGGCGTCTTGGACTGGCAGGCAAAGTTGAAAGCACACTGCAGCTGCATTGCATGTCCGGGGATGTCCCTGTTGGGATCCACCTGGACAGGCAGTTCAGAACTTTAGACCAACAAAAAAAGGAAGTGCCTGAGAACGTGTGAGAAGTGCCTGAGAAGTCACGGCATGGACATGCCGAGCAGGAGCAGAAGAAGGAGCTCATGAAAGTAAGAGATCCATAGGAGTGCTCACATGACCCTCAACGGCGGACCCTGTCGACAATTTCCATTACCCAATCCTCTCAATTCCCCAGGCTCGTGACGCGCTAATAAGGCCAGAAGTCGTCGAGATGAGCGACGCAGCATCATCGCAGCTCGAAGACCGAACTGGCAGGGGCATGAAAAAGCTTGCAGACGTTCGCAGGTGGCTGCCATTGCCGCCACTCGCTGTCACTGTCGCTGCGGGGCCTTGTGGCGTGTGAGCATCACTGAACAGGGGGGAAGGGTGTGCGGAGTGGCTCCGATGGCGCTGTGAGACAAACATGAGTCGCCCGCCACCATCTGGATTCTGGAACTTACAAATAGGTCACCCAGCAAAAACCACCGACGACATACTCCGTAAACCCTCCCCTTTAGTGCACTTGATGATTTTTGCCTCCCTCGACTCTGGCCATTACCCAAACTCCTACACTCCAGAGTTCGCACCGCGGTGTCTGTGAGTCAAGACGACCTTCCAATTCATTTGAGACGCACGACTTCATCCATTTCCTCATAACGGTCCCTCGGCGACTTGGTAGCTTGAAACTTCAACCTACCTCCCCCCCGTTATATGGCCGTAGCCCATGGAGCCGGGCACCGACGGGTGCTTGACTTCGAGACAACTGTTTTAGCGAATCCCAGCATGGCCCGCGCCTTATCTCCATCCGATAGTGGTTCCCGGTCCTCCTTCTCGTCCGTCAGAGAGAACGATGATGGACTCGCTCAGACCTTCACCCGCTCCAAGGTGTCTTCTTACATCGAGACCCCCGAAGATGTCTTTGACGAATCGCCCACCTCGGAGCTCGCTCAGCTGTCTTTCCAACCACCATTGACTCAGCCGCACAGCAAGCTTCATGGCTTCTGGTTTCCGTCTGACAGCTTCAAAGGATGGAAAGAAATTCCCCTCAAGGGTAAAGCGGCTAGTCGCAGCTGCGAGGATCTACGCAAGTTGAGCATGACATGGGACTCGCCACCTGCGACCCCTCCACCCACAAAGAAGCCTTCCGGTGTTTATGGCATTGGAAACTCACCACTCGAGAGGCTTCCAAGCGAAGTTCTGGGTACGTACAGACATACTCTGCACTCCTTCATCTTGTTATCAATACAAAGCCCACCATGGCTTAATTCGTCGCTTACCCTGACTCAGGCGATATCATCGATTTGTTGGTGGTTGAAATTCCACCAAATGGCCTGACCACACGCAACACTGATTTGATGGCGTTGCTTCTCACCTCACGATCTATTCACGCCACTACTCTGACCACACTGTATCGACACATCACCATTCCGCACTCGCGAATCTTTCGCAAATTTCTCAACACGATCCTGTCATATCCCGCTCTCGCTACAATCGTTCGTCGACTCGATTTTAGCCACTTCAACCCGTCCATGCTCTTTTCCACTGCTAGCGAGCGTGCCAAAACACAGAATCTGACGACGGAAACATTGGCGCAGTGTCTCGATCTTACGCCTTACTTACAGGAATTCCTGGCTCAGGAATATCTGGACACTGATCTCGGCCCTCCAGTGCTCCGGAAGCTCTTCTTTCACATGCCCAAGCTGCAGGCACTCGATTTTTGCGGATGCTCTTCGACCGCCTTCAAAAATTCTTTCAACACATTTTTGCAGGAACCCTGGCCAGAGAAGCTCTCAATTTCCAAGCTTTCCTTCCACAAATGTATTGGTCTTCCGTCGGCTGTTTTTGAAACAGCTCTGCCGCGACTGGGCAACCTCACGCATCTCGATGTTGCTGGAACGCGCATCACGAACAAAGCTCTGGAATCCATTCCCGCTACTGCAAGAATCAGTCATCTGAACCTGGCTAAGTGCAAGGAACTGTCTGCTGAAGTAGTAGTCAAATTTGTCACGACTCATCCAGCTGTAAAGGACTCTTTGGTCTTCTTGAGCTTGGCTACCGATCCTACTCATCACCTTCTCCTGGGAAAGGAAGACGTAGACCAACTATTGCCCGTTCTGCCAAAGACGCTGAAGTCACTCAGTTTGCGAGGTAGCAGAATGCATGCATCCCATCTCCCTGAGCTGAGTCGTCTGATACAATCTCTCGAAGAGCTCGCCGTGGGGCGCGGCCTGGACATGAGCGACATTCACAATCTTTTTTACCAAGATCAACAGTGGATCCCTCATAATCTTAGCTATCTCGACATCGCCGACATCGACAGTATCATTGGAAGCGCCAGTCCTTTGCTTGCACCGGCTTGTGCCCCCCTCCAAGTCATTGAAATTGAAGAGCGAGCATACGAACGGGCTGCCAAGCTTAGCAGAAATCTTCAAAAAGTTGGCTGGGTGACCAAAGAGTTTGGCAGTCGCTACTGGCTAGTTCGTCTCAACTCCGACGGAACAACCAGAGACAACGGTGCCCGATGGTGGAAAATGGGCGCAGAGAGTTGGGGGATGCGCAAAATACCCGTGGCAGTGGCTGAAGTTGGGGGGATGTACGGCTCGTTCATGTTTGGGCGACGAATTTGACGAACTGAACGACTTCTGAACGTCAAACTGCGAATTTGTTCCTGAGGGGTGTTTTCTGGTCTGTCTGTTTTTGTTTCACGCAACATCGCATCTTGTTCAGCACAGCACAGCATCTCATCTCATCTTATCTCATCTATCTTCAATTTTGCCATTTCCAGCACGAGGAGTTTCGGATCGAGTTGTCTTTCTCAAAAGCATCATTGATGGAAAAGAATATACCCAGCGATGAGGAAAAGAAGAAAGTAGCCGCATGCCCATCCCTCGATACCAACTTTGGACGTTTCACCATTTATCTACCTAACTAGTTATATATACCTGTTAAATACCTTCAAACGGAAAAGGTCTGTAGCGTGTATACCCATCCCTCTTTATTCGTCCTTTTCGAATATTCATATGTTTGTAGACGAGATTTGTGATTGTATGAATATGATGTCGCTCGCGTTAAACGATGCCCGATTCTGTTGAATATGACTGTTACTAGACAAACACGATAGGATTCGAGATACTCGAATGCAATGTTAGATGGGTTGACTATGCACATATCCTATGCAGTTCCCCCTCGTACAGAAAGAACAAAATGCTAGCAGGGATCGAGGTACATAATGTGAATCTTCCGATAGTATTCCCATCCTATTGGACAGAGTTGACAAACCGGAAATTCAGTCGATCTGGAAGCTGTCCCAAACTTCCTTCAAGGTGCGACTGGGGAGCTCCCTAATGGCTCCCAGACGATCTTTACCTTGGAGCCTCACTCGAGGGTTGAGATCCAAAGAACAAGGAGCTTTGTTGAGGGGAAGGCGTCGAGACTCCAAAACCCATGTCCGCACAAGGAAGTTTTCGGACAGCTCCTATATTGCCCCGCCCCTTTCCCCGGGAAGAATGCTAGCCATTCGCGTTCGGGTTTACTGCAAGAGCCGGGCTTGGGTTGTGGGCTTCGGTCCGACCTTTCTTCGTCGGGCGGACGTGAAACGCGTATCAAGTTATACAGTGTCAATCGTAGTAGTCATTGCTGTTTGTTTGGACTTAGAAACTACGTGCAGTTCCCTGATAGTTGTCTCGAGTCCATTGTGAAGACGTTGTGTTGATTCCATTTCGAGAAGGTGGTTCAGAAAATGAATCAAGAAGAGCGTGTTGATCATCGTGCACTGCGTTCGACAATTATGTCATCTGCGATCCAGATTTACACGTGACCTAGGTGGGCCCAAAGGCAACGCCTCCTGCTGTCTGAGCCTCTCAAGTGTACTCCGTAACTCAGGACTCAGGACCAACGCCTCCCTGTACACGACAAGGAGGTTAAACAGCGCCGTGGTCAACGACTCGGGAGTTATCATACATCGTCATGGCTCCAAAGCAGGACACACCTTTCCGCTCAGCGGACATGAGCATGGTTCAGCTCTATGTGTCCAATGAAATCGGTCGGGAGGTCGTCACTGCGCTCGGTGAGCTTGGATTGTGCCAATTCCGCGACGTACGTCAGCTGGCCATACTTTCCCTGTGTCCTGATCCGATCATCTCGTCGTTCCGTGAAGCCTGTGGACAGATTGAATCGATTCATCAGGGCTAATGTGTCTCTAGTTGAACGAAGATGTGAGCGCATTCCAGCGAACGTTCACCCAGGAAATTCGACGCCTCGACAACGTGGAGCGGCAATTGCGTACGTCATGCTCAAAACACCCCCCTATACGCGGGATTTCCGCTTGGCTCAGACTCTGACAACGCGCAGGATACTTCCATTCCCAGATGGACAAGACCGGCATCATTCTCCGAAAGTTAGACCTGGACACGGATAGACTTGCGTCCCCCTCGACGTCCGAAATCGACGAGCTCGCCGAGCGAAGTCAGAAGCTCGAACAACGTGTTTCTGCTCTTAACGACAGCTACGAAACTTTGAAGAAGCGGGAAGGTGACCTGACCGAATGGCGTTGGGTTTTGAGGGAGGCCGGAAGCTTCTTTGATCGCGCTCACGGCAACGTGGAGGACATTCGTGCGTCAACCGACAACGATGATGCCCCCTTGCTCTCCGACATAGAGCAGCACCGAGAAGCCCCTGAGGTTGAGCGATCCTTTTCGGGCATGAACATTGGATTTGTGGCTGGTGTCATTGGCAGAGAGCGTGTGGCTGCTTTTGAGCGCATTCTCTGGCGTACTCTCCGTGGCAATTTGTACATGAACCAGTCCGAGATCCCCGAGCCCCTCATCGATCCTTCCAACAATGAAGCGATCAACAAGAACGTCTTTGTTATCTTCGCTCACGGCAAGGAGATCTTGGCCAAGATTCGCAAGATTTCCGAGTCCATGGGCGCCGACGTGTACAACGTAGACGAGAATAGCGATCTTCGACGCGATCAGATCCACGAAGTCAACAACCGCCTTCAGGACGTTCAGAATGTTCTTCGAAATACACAAACCACTCTAGAGGCCGAGTTGAAACAAATCTCGCAGTCATTGTCAGCGTGGATGGTGTTGATTGCCAAGGAAAAGGCCGTCTACAGCACTCTGAACATGTTCTCGTACGATCGTGCCCGGCGAACGCTCATTGCCGAAGCTTGGTGTCCCACCAATGACTTGTCTCTGATCAGATCAACCCTGCAGGACGTCACCAACCGTGCTGGTCTTTCCGTTCCTTGCATCATCAACGAGATTCGAACGAACAAGACTCCGCCCACGTACCTCAAAACGAACAAATTCACAGAGGGATTTCAGACCATTGTTAACGCCTATGGTACGGCAAGCTATCAGGAAGTCAACCCTGCCATGCCGGTCTTTGTGACGTTTCCTTTCCTCTTCGCTGTCATGTTTGGTGATTTCGGCCATGCGATTATCATGTTGTCCGCTGCACTTGCCATGATCTACTGGGAGAAGTCGCTGAAGAAGGTCAGCTTCGAATTGTTTGCCATGATCTTCTACGGACGCTACATTGCTCTAGTCATGGCGGTCTTCTCCGTCTTCACTGGTCTTATTTACAACGATGTCTTTTCCAAGTCCATGACCCTGTTCCCCAGCGCTTGGCATTACCCACGACCGGAACACTACGAGCCAGGGCAAACCATCGTTGCTGAATTGAACGACAATGGGTACCGGTATCCCTTTGGCCTCGACTGGGCATGGCACGGTACGGAGAACACTCTTCTCTTCAGCAACAGTTACAAGATGAAGATGAGTATCATTCTCGGCTGGGCTCACATGACTTACTCCCTGTGCTTTGCCTACATCAACGCCAAGCATTTCAAGAAGCCCATTGACATTTGGGGCAACTTTGTACCAGGAATGATCTTCTTCCAGTCCATCTTTGGATACTTAGTTGTTTGCATTATTTACAAGTGGACAGTTGACTGGACCAATCCCGACCCAGCTATCGGTGGCCAGCCACCTGGTCTGTTAAACATGCTCATCTACATGTTCCTGCAGCCTGGCACTCTGGACATACCGCTATACAAGGGCCAAGCTAAAGTTCAGCTCTTTTTGCTTCTGCTAGCATTCGTCCAGGTGCCCATCCTCCTCTTTCTCAAGCCATTCTACCTGCGCTGGGAGCACAACCGAGCTCGAGCTAAAGGCTATCGGGGTATCGGCGAGACGTCTCGTGTTAGTGCGTTGGATGGCGACGATGAGAACGAGGGGCTGGCCAATGGCCACAGCGATAGCTTTGACGAAGATGGCGAGGGTGTAGCTATGATCTCACAAAACATTGACGAAGAGCACGGGGAGTTTGAATTCTCAGAGGTGATGATTCATCAAATCATTCACACTATCGGTACGAGCGCTATCCCCTCTTACCTCCTCATGTGTGGATGGAAAAGGTACGAACATGCTGACATTTGAAATCCAGAATTTTGTCTTAACTGTGTTTCCCATACCGCCTCGTATTTGCGTCTCTGGGCCTTGTCTCTTGCGCATCAACAGCTCAGTATTGTGCTGTGGGACATGACTATTGCCAACACGCTGGCCATGGAAGGCGTCGTTGGCGTGCTTATGATTGTCGTCGGCTTCTACCTGTGGTTCTTCCTCAGTAAGTTTTTGACGTTGCTTATCTTTTCTCTGGAGTATTTCATATAGCTAACGAATCTTCCTCCCTTGATAGCTATCGCCATTCTGGTTTGCATGGAAGGAACCAGTGCCATGTTACATTCCCTTCGACTGGCGTGGGTTGAGTCGTTTTCGAAGTTCGCCGAGTTCGCCGGCTGGCCGTTCGCGCCGTTTTCTTTCAACGTTCTTTTCGAAGAGTCGGAGGAGCTGAAGGAATTCTTGGGATGAACAAGAAGATGAAGATGGAAAGTAGTACATAGATGGTGTGTTCGTTCTGTGCGTATATGCGTGCTGTACTGCTCAGGTGATGGACATGCTGAGCCTCATTTCTTTTTTAATTTGTAGACCTAAAATAGTTCTGTACCACCACGTTAAATTGCATCCTAGAGTATGTTTATTGCAATAGCCAACTTGTAGATACATTGTGCTTATGTGCTTCGATAGATGGAAGGCTATACTATACATTCATCTATATAGGTAGCCTGTCATCAAGTATGATAGAGATGAGAAGCCCTCGACGGATGCGGATCGACCGTGACCCATGAGTCGTCCCCCTTTCTGAATCCTCAAGTGCAACACAAGACATCGAAGGTGCATATTGTGAACATTGTCTTTCCTCCTCCTCCTCCTCCTCCTCCTTCACATCTACATTCCCACCCTCAGGAGACGAGTAGCTATCCCCATAGCGGCGCCGTCACTTCCACCCCTCTTTCCACCACAGCCCGCACCCTATCCGCAAACACCTTATTATTACAGTCCACCTCCAGATCCTCCAGCCACACCGTCGCGTGCATCTTGTCCACCTTGATAGACACACCCGGTACTGGAATCCCAATCTTATGCAGACGCTCTAGTTCCTTTGCCTGCCTCTCTCGCAGTACGTCTTCCTTGGTGGCATCGGTCCCCTCGCCATCGGTGTCGACCTCCATGGCGTCTTCGGCGGGGGTAGCATCCACCTGCTTGGAGGGCGCTTCGGGCTCAAGCTCTGCAAGACGGGGTATTTCCACGGGGGCGACGTTGTCTGCGCCAAATTGGGCTTCGAGGAACCAGAAGAGGCGGTCCAAGCGGTCTGATGGTGAAGGGTGGGCATGGGGATTCGTGGCCGTGGGTTCATCATGATGATGATGATGATGATGATGATGCGAGTGTGAGTGGGTCGAGGAGCGTTTGACGGCCGCGGGGGAGGATTCGACGCTGAATAGGACGGCCATGACGGAGTCTGCGATGCCGTCGTTGAGCATGTTGGCTTCCCATTCGAGCTCGACTTCGCAGTTTGTGCGGTAGCGCACTGTGACGCAGCCCATTACGAGGTAGGCTGCTACTAGGGCTGCTACTTCTTCGTCTGCGGCTTCAGGTTGGTGCTTTTGATTTTGATTTTGCTCTTGCTTCTGTATTTGCGTTTGCTTTTCCTGTTGCGCTTCTTCTTCTGCTGCATCCGGGATGTACTCATCGTCGTCGTCTAACACGGATGCGGTACCTTTGTCTTTTTCTTCTTCCACTTGTTCGCTGGTGTCATTCTTAGAGACCTCGTCGTTTTTATTGTTAGGCTGCTGGCGTCGCATCTCGGGAAGTTCTTCGACGGTGCCGAATGTTCCTTCTAGCGCCCATTTGATGAGGTCGATGCCCGCGGCGCTTAGTGTGAGTCGCTGTTTACATGTGATGGTTGTGGTGTTGAGGCCTGCGTATTCGCGCAGGTCTTCTGGGGCCATGAGGGAAAGCTTAAAGTCGTTTTGGACGAGAACGCCCGTGACGAGTGGCGCATTGGTGATGTCGCCCGTGAGGTCCTGTGGGGGTGGAATTGAGGCGAGTTTGCCTACGACTTTGGCCATCTTGTCGGCTTTGAACGGGATGCGAAGCTCCTCGCAATTCCGTGGGGAGTAGACCTTGACTTTGTTGGTTTTGGAGGCGTTGAGGGAGAGAAGCTTGGATTTGAGACGCATCATGTTGTGTTGCTCGCCGTGTACGAGAATCTATCAGCGAATCGAGAGTCAGCATTGCCAATTTGTTTCGGTCCGATGGACTCGCAGCGCATGTTACTTTCAGACAGGGAAACAAAGCAAGGAAAGGGGGAAAGAAAAGGCCGAAAGGGTTTGTGGAAAAGAGAAGGGTGATGATTTACGCACAACAACGGGTGCTGCTACTTCTTCAATAAATTCGCGGTTCTCAACGCCGTCGACGTGAGCGGCAAAGGAATACTCTGCTACGCTGCATCGTCTAGGAATGAGAGCCCGTTCTCCCTCACTGCCAGGCGCTTTTCTTCCGCCGGCCAGGTTGCGAGACATGACGGCCGGAATTTGATCCGGCTCTTGCATGACCTGTCTGGCCATTGTGCCTTCGACACTGTAACCGGTGATGATGACCCCGTTCTTCTCGTTCGGTGCCCATCTCTCAAAGAGCTCTCTGCTCACGCCACTCTGCAGCATACCTGGACTGGCAAGCATGACACAGCCGCCCACGTCGTCAAAGCGGTCCAAATTCTTCAGCGATCGAATATACTTGAAGTCCCAAGGTCCGCCTTTACCGGCACTGTTACCACTAGCTTCAGCCTCGGCCATGCGTTCTCTAAATAAGCGCTTGATGTTATCGTTCATGGCTCCCACGTAAGTCTGGTACACGACCATGCACTTCCTTGCCAAGTTACTGGCGTAGTAGATGGGGTATTTTTGATATTCCGGATGTTTGCCCCAGTATTCATCTAGAATGAGCAGCAGCTCTTGGGCTCGGCCCAGCGCAAACACTGGCAGCAAGGCACGGCCACCCCTATTGAGAATACTGGTGATGGACTTCATTAATGCCTGTTCGCGCTCCAGACGAGGGACGTGCGATGCAATGCCGTAGGTTGATTCCGTGATCAGTACGTCTATTTTGACGCCTTTGGGTACCTCTGCCGAGACCAAATGCCGATCCTGTTCACGAGAATAGTCGCCGGTGAAGAAAATGTTCAGGCCGGCGATTTCGATCAAGAACATGGCGGCTCCCAACACATGGCCAGCAGGATAGGGAGTAATTCGGATGGAAGAGATGGTGTGCGTGGTGTGGTAATCGATTGCCTCAATTTGAGGAAAGGTATTCAAGTGGTCTTGCTCTGTATATACCGGAGGGGTGGCCAAGCTCGACGATGTGTTGCTCACCCGTACACTGTCTTGGATGAGCCATTTGTAGATAGCCTTGGTGGGATGCGTCATAAATACGCGGCCGCGGAAGTTGGTCTTTGCAAGGACATATGGTAAGGATGCGGCATGGTCAACATGAAAACTAAGGCACATATCGTTAGCTTGGCTCATCTCAACAAAGTTTGAGGCAGGGCTATGCGTGACAATAGAGAAGCCATCCGCGATCAAAATCGTTCACGGGACGGGACAAGAGATCAGTCTGGTTCGGCGCAGGAATGAGCATTGTAGGAAACAGTAAATATCTATATTCATTTCGTTTGCATACAGATGCAGGCGTACAACCGCATGAAAAGATAAGAAGAGGAGAAGTGTGGAAGAGGAGAATATAGAAGAGGGCGTAAAAGGGTATCATCGAGGAAAAACTAAAGTACGCCTAACCGCCTTGCTGTACAAACGCCACGCCACGGCCCTTTCACTGCTTCTCGTCCGGGATCGTACGGCAGCAGAGCAACATGTACTTACTGGCTGATCAACAGTACGTCTACAGTGCTGAGATCGAAATCATCGTAGAATGGGAGCGCAGCAAGACCATCGTAGGCAGGGTGGTTTCCAGCATCGAGCTACAGACAACAGGCAGGGTCAACTTCATGATGCATACGTGTGTGAGTGTGGATCAAGCTATCTGCCTCACCATGACCGTCTTGCCCTTGTATTGGACGATATGGCACGAACGTCCGACCTCGTTACCGCCTCCCAAGCACAGGAACATTAACTCGTCAGATGGGTCCACCGGCTCATCAGAGCCCGCCGCGTTCATTGCAGACGCTTTTCGTTTGGAAGCCATAATTATCGCGAGGCTGAGACCGCTTTCTGTAGAGACGCGCAAGAATACTAGAGGTGCCTGCTTTCTCTACATGGGCCGAGTATCGTCCGCAGAGTAAGTCAGCACTAAGAGAAGGGAAATGATCCTGCTGGATCACATCAATCGAGCGAAAATCCCAGAAGAGCGATTCACGTTGGCTGCATGCTCAGAGCGTATCGCATGGTGGTCATGATACCAAATGCTAGAGGATCGCAAGCAACGTCACGCTGGTGAAACCAACCTTGATGAAAGGCGGAAAAAGGTTGGTCCTTCCTCCAATGCGCGGCGTGCACTTTATGCACGTGACTTTGATTTTCCGCAACAACCCCAACCCACCACCTATTATCTCGATCTCCGCTTCCCTCCTCCATCACATCACCTACGAGGCTACGACCGCAGAGCATGATCCACAAATACCCAACGACTTGAACTTTTACGCGCCTCGAACTGAGCTGTACGTCGCGTTAGCTCCGAGAATATACGAAGTGTCTCGCCATCGCATCGATCATCACCTTCAGAACGTCAGAGCGACATTTGCTCATCGAATGGAATAGCTTAGTCCTATGTGACGGGCTTCTCTGCCTGCTAGACGCAGACCGCATCGCCATTTCCGCGTCACTACCGCCGTCGCCTAGGCCTGTATACAGTATATTCCCGGAAAAAAGAGAAGGAGACCGGACAACACTATTGTTTTCGCTTTATCAATTTGGACCCCGGGTATATACACATCGCTGCTTAGCTTCTATTATGGCGCAGTCTCAGTCTCAAGTCCCTCTGCCGGCTTTTCCACAGCCGCCGCAACACAGCCCTTCGCCCACTCCTCAACAGCCAGGATTTTCGCTTCCTCCGAACAAGAGAGTTCGTACCGACGATCCAGCTTCACGGCCAGGCTCTCCGTACGCTGCTTCGCATTTTGTCGCGAGTCCCGGCGCCGCTGGTAGCCCACCACTCAACGCCGCCTCGCCAGCAGCGTTTCCTCATTCAAGTACTACGCAGCCCCCGGGATACAGTACATCCTACAACAATGGAAGTCATGCGCAAGGAAACGCACAAGTATCTATGGGACAAGGAAGCAACGGACAGGGGAATCAGTCGCATTCCTTGAATCTGCCCGACGCGCGTGCCGGCACTGCCACACCTCCCCTACTAACTCCGCAGCCTCAGCCTCCGCCCATCTCCATGCCGCAATACACCAACGCAATGATGGCTCCTGTCTTACACCCACAGCAACAGCAGCCACAAGCAATGGCATCGCCTGCGCCAAGCCAAAACGTCATGGGCCCTCCGCAACGACCGGCCGAGCGACCGACAAAAGACTACGAGTACGATGTGACAGATTCCTTAGCCGGGACTGGCATCGACTTGCGAGCGGAGGAACAGTACATGTCAGAACTGTACTCGAATGCCATGGACGCAACTTCGGAGGCGAGGACCGGATTTGCGCAGCATGCTGCAGGCTCTAAGGCTTCATTCTATGGTGCTGGTCTAGCGAATCAGCCGGCCGAGAGCAGCCCAGAACAAGACCAGAAGAAATTCGCTCTCAAAGCTGCTGAAAAAGCCTGGTCAGAAGCTTCCATGCGTCTCGCTGTGCAGCGGACTCAGGAAATCAACGATCCATTTCTGATGGTAGCCATCCTTCATCGCCGAGCTGAAAAGATTGCCAAAGAGCATCACATTTCGCTGAATCTGGACATAAAGAACAACGCCCAGTCCATGGGGAAAATGCGCTTGCCGGAGCAGTTCCCCACTCCTGCGGTTACGGTCAAGATGCAGCCTGGTCCAGATTCAACAATGGTTGAGACGACTGGATCATACATTCCTCAGGATTCTTTCCTCGTCGATCAACTGGCCCTGATGTCTATTGCTACGAAGCAGCGTTTGCGAGAGATGATGGGCGATGCGGACGTGGTAGCAGCCAACAGACAAAAGACGTCTCATGGTGAGGTTCCGGAAGATTGGGCGGCTGCTGCGGCACCTCTAAATACAGAGCCGTTGGGCGAGGCGGCAGATGTCGACCCGTTGAAAGATGTGGCAGATGGTGTCCCCGTGGCCTCGGAAACTGCACCGTTAAAACGTAAGAGCTCACATCCTTGCGATATGATTTTCGTGTGGAATTGAAAGGGAGAGCAACATGCCAATAGTACTAACGTTACTTGCTTCCCCCCGTACTAGGCTTCGCCGAAGATGCTACTTTGGGGAACATCATGAGACCAGCCAAAAAAATGGCCAAGATATCCTCGTCCATGATGCTCACGATGCGAGAGCTGGCACGGCAAGAACGCGAGTGGGAAGAAGCTCGTCTTCGCCGGAGGCAGAAAAGAAAAGACGGCGCAGCGGACGTCGGTACGGCCCCGTCACGGTCAGGAAGCGTTGCTCCTGGAACACCCGGCTCCGTAGCACCGGAATCGGAGAAGCCCATGACCAAGAAGGAAATGAGGAAGCACCAGACGCTCAAGGCAGCAGAGGCCAACAGCCACGCCAATCAGAACATAACGAGTAGTATGTTCACGGGATTCGGTGGCAAAGGCAATTTGTTCGGCAAGAAAAAGACTGGCAAAACCTATGACTGGCTGAACGCTGGTCGTGGAGGAAGTAGTGCAAGCACACCGTCGAAGTCAACGCCGGGTTCTGGAACGAAAGGATTCCATGGTGCTTCGGGTACACCTTCAGCGGCCAATGTCGCAATGACGACTGAGGGACGAAATCGCCTGGGGACATGGAGAGAAGATAAAGAAAAGGGAAAGAACATCCAACTGCGAGATTGGGTGGTTGTCTTAGAGAGGGACGGGCGGGAGATGAAGGCATTGCAGAGAGCGTATGTGCATCTGGACTCCTCTCATCCAAGATGAGGGTGAGGTTACGTGTGTGCGCGTGCGTGAGAGAGAGGGTGACACGCACTTTTTGGTGGTCAATGGCAAAAGATATCCGACGCTAGCAAGTCGACGTCGTCGTGTACAACGCCGTCACTCTACTTTGAGTGAATTTACTCTCTCTCGGTCATGGGTCTACTTGCTTCTATTGTTTTTCATTATTAATTTACCGAACGGCTAGCCTGGCGTTATATCAGGAAGACGTAGCAAAGGATGGTTGCTGAATTGGCCGGAAGGCTCAATCAAGCATGATATGTCCTCGTCTGGCCTGTGGGATTTGGCATTTTGGTATTTCGGCAAGGACAGAAATCGAGAGAAACCCATAGGCAGAGACTTGCACCTGCAACTATGTGCGACGAGTTGTCATGATCAGGGCCCAAGTATGAGTGCACATGAACTATGAAGCGGTGACTTGTGAAGTTGTGATGGCTTCGCTGTCGTGCTCATGGAGGGTGTACCAGTACATGTAGGATTGTACCTACATACCTTATGAGTTACCGCGGTTCGTGATTCAAGCGCGGCTAAGCTAACCCTAAGACCTGGTGTAGGTATTGACGCGACGGCTGATGGTATGGTGGTATGGGGCAGATTGTATTCTCCACCAATTGGATATGGCCGCTTATACGGAGTAAGTTAGGTATGTATGTACCCAGGAGGTACCTAATGTATGTACACATGGCGGCTTATCCGATTCGCTTCTCAGCAGGTAAGAGTGCTTTTTAATGCTACATACCTAATCCATATAAGCCATCTAGGCATACGAGGAGCAACTACATATCTTGATCATAAAAGGCCATCCTCTTCTGACAGCGGAGAGTCTCTGCGTGTCAATCGCAAGCCGTGCACCATGGCTATCGCAGTTCGTGTCCCATCTTCCCCGACGTGATGGCTTCTTCCCCGGGAGTCGGGACGCAGTGCAAGGGACCACCAGATGACCCCAAAACGCGGAAGCTGACAAAAATCAGGCAGTGGGCCAGATATGTTCGACGGCGTCGATGAAGGCGAATCTTGAACAGTGCGTGAGATTAGTCGCCAAGGCGGCCGTTGGTGGTGCCAAGGTACGTGGAATGAATGCGCTGGGGCAAGATGATGATGGCACAAGGATTCAAAGAACCTGGCAACCAAAGTTCGTTTGTGCTTCTGCTTTGATTTTCTCTC
Source organism: Claviceps quebecensis (assembly GCA_004016085.1). Classification (NCBI taxonomy): domain Eukaryota; kingdom Fungi; phylum Ascomycota; class Sordariomycetes; order Hypocreales; family Clavicipitaceae; genus Claviceps; species Claviceps quebecensis. The sequence goes on from QEQW01000236.1 coordinate 16,158, forward strand.
TTCTTCTCTCTTGCCTGTTTCGTGTCTTTGCTTGCAAGTTGCAACTGGTATGTAGGTGGCTTCTTGCTGCTCAATGGACTTGACAGAAGTATATGCTCACGAGAATAGGAGTTACCATATGATGGGCACCAGTCATCCCCTTGGTCCTAATTTTCTAAGCCGCATAATCCCGCAGACGTGGCTACATGTAGACATCGTGACTCAACATCCCGTATGAAGGACGGGAAAAGGACTAACGGATATACATAACTACCACTCAAGATTCTGTTCCTCCCCGAAGCTTCAGATTACATTGCTCCCACGGCAGCCGAGTCCCTGCGCCTCGCCCAACCGCAGTCCACGTCGCCATTTGTCAATGGCCTCCGCGAGGCAGCCAAATTTCACTCCGTGGCCATCCACGTCGGCGTCCATCAGCCTCTGTCGACGATACAGCCGACACCTAAGCTCGCCAATAGAGCGCTCTACATCACCTCTGAGGGCGAGATCCAGGACTCGGCCTCCTACGACAAGCTGCATGTCTTTGACTACGGCTCCCTCCGCGAAAGCTCCACCGTGGAGCCGGGTTCTGCGCTCACAGCTCCTTTTGACTCGCCCGTCGGTCGCATAGGCAGTCTCATCTGCTTCGACTTGCGCTTCGCAGAACCAGCTATCCTCCTGGCGCAGCCCGGGAAGTATAGCCGGTGGTACGGCCGTGCTGCGCAGATCTTGACGTACCCCAGCGCCTTCACTGTGCGCACCGGCCAGGCCCATTGGGAGACACTACTGCGCGCAAGGGCCATTGAGACGCAGAGCTGGGTCGTTGCTAGTGCGCAGGTAGGGAGACACAACGACAAGAGGGTGAGCTACGGACGAAGCTTGGTGGTTGATCCGTGGGGGGAAGTGAGGATCCGGTTGAGCGGTGTGAGAGGTACGGAAGAGGATGGTAAAGAAGATTTTGACTACGGGGATGCTGCTGCTGGAAACGGTACAATGGAGGAGATCGGGTTTGTGGATCTGGATCTGGAGCAGGTGGAGAGGGTCCGGAGGGAGATGCCGTTGCGGAGACGGAGGTACGTGCCGAGCTGCCACTTATTGAGTTATACGGAGTAGGTATACCTATAACTTAGGTATATCGTGAGCTGTGCTGTGCGTTTTTACTGACTGCGAGTACCTAGCGTGTATCGTGAGATCGCCGGAGAGAAGGCGTGAGGCGGGACATGAAGACTATTATACATACTTGAACTTCTATCGATCTGAACTCTCGGATGGGAAACCCCCAAAACTAAGAATTATCATTGACGGCCAGAGAAATGTCATCAACAACCATACGACCCATTCGGCTGCATATGTAAACCCTGACTCACTTGAAGCCGTTTTCTCTGCAACAACCGCCGCAGGTAAATGGAGTACATATGTAATACAAACCTAGCTACCTTACCTTAGGTAGGTACTCCTGAGTCACTCCGTACAGACAAGAGTCGGAAAGACAAGACAACCCACGCCACCCCCTCTCCCGCATGATGCATCCTTCCCTTCCTCCATTCTCCCGCACTCCAGCCTCCATCGCACGTCAAAGCGGGAAAGAAAAAGAAAAAAAGCAAAAACATAAAACTAAAAAGAACCCCCAACCCTGAAAAAAAAAAATCGTCGATCTGACCCGCCGCCTCAGCCACAAGTCTCACACAATTTACAAAACAAAACACCAGACACTTCCCCCCCTTCTCATGTTTAGACTTGATCCTCGACCAACAAACTTGGCACATATGTACATACGGGGTACTCCGTACACAGTAGGTAATTGTGTAGGTACATAGGTACCGCAGGAACACAGCGCCAGTTCCTATGTACCTACATGGCTCATTTGCCTTTGCGCTCGCCTTCTGCTCTACGGAGTACATACTTGACTACTTTCCGCGGGAATTGACCAATCGTCCTATGTAACTTGCTCGCTTCTTCTTCTTTCCTTCTTTTCTTCTTTTCTTATTACATACTTCCCCTTTGTTGGTTACAACTTACTCGTTGCTTTGTCTTTCGTGTATGTACATGTTCGTACAGAGCAAGGGACAAGGAATAAGTTGCAATTTGTACTTCGTAGGAGGTTTGTATATATACATATATGTAGGTAGGTAGGTAGGTACATATGTAGGTACATATGTATTTCTTTTTGCCCTGCTGCGTCATCGCTCGGGCCATGACGCTATGTCCATCGTCCAACGTCTCTTTTCTTTTCTCTATCTCGTGCTTACCTACCTACCTACATATGCTTATTACTACAAAACCACAGAGTATGTACCTACATATTTTTATGTTGATTTTTCAGTCTCAGACTTCAGTCCCGTTTTGCAATACGTACGGAGTATCTATCCGTGATCCAAAAGCACCCCCCTCCTTGATAAAAGCGGGAATAGGCTTCTCTCCTTTTTTGGACTTTCGGACTTTGTTCAGCCCGTGTGAAGAGTTTCTTTGTTTCTGCTACGCATGAATTGCGTGCAGGCCAATAGCACCGCCGAACAAGTCCTAAATTTTGAAGCTCCTGAGCCATTGCGTCGCTCATGGTCTGACGAAACACCTCACAATCCCCCATTGGAATCCCTGTCAAAATACTGTCGTGGCAGTACATATGTAGGTACCTAGGTGATGATGTTATATGGGCAATCAATCGCTTAGATAGTTAGTAGGTAGGTAGGTAGGTAGGTAGCTTAGGTACATTAGGTAGCTTTATTATTAGTAGGTGCTGGTGATGAAGCAGAGCAACCAACCAAAAAGACAAGAAACACAACTTTCGTTGTCTAGCTCGCTAACGTTTCCTTTTCCTTCTTATTACCCTGCCATTGTCCCCTTTTTGGAACACTTCCCCCCCCTCCCCGGTCCCCCATTTTGTCACCAACCGCCAGAAAAAGCAAGTCTACTTGCCAATTCCATCATGCCTTTTGCATGTGCCTACGGAGTACCTAGGTACATAGGTACATACAGTACTCTATTGCATGTGCGTACGTCCGCACATATGTACATAGGTACACCGTACGCCGTAAGCAGTTCTCTGTACCTAACTCCGTAGAGCTGTCGAATGATGAATCCGCGCATCCGGAGAAAGAGTGGACCGGTACCGGCGTAAAGTCAATTGAAGACTCCTGTTCCCTCTTCTCTCGCCGCGCAACGCCACCGAGGCTCAAGAGTCAAGGGCCAACACTGTAGGTAATGTTCTGTCACGAATACGGTACATAGGTACCTAGGCATACGGTATACCTACGCATCTCAATGGGTTGATTGATCAATGATAGCCCTTGCGCGGCTGACCTTCAGTCTTCCCCCTGAGCATTCTGCCCTGGATCTAGTTTCAGTTGAGTCGACTTTTTCGGTCTGTGTCTCTGCTTTGATTTCTATTTCTTCGGGACGCCCGTCGGCACAACTCGGCCGAGGAGAAAGGGAGAGAGACTCAGAGAGTACATACTCCGTACTCTGTAAGGGAAGGGGAGAGGGGGCGGGATAAAAAAAAAGAGGGGGCAGTGCGATTTGCGATGGGGCCGGCGATCCAGATACATATGTACCTACACTACAGACGGAGTATGTACATACATATTGCTGCGAGCAAGGTTAGGACTGAAGAGTAAGCTCAGAGCTGGCCGGCTTGCTTGTTTTGCAGGTATGGCTGCTATGGCTGCCGTGCTTGGCGCCGGCTCGCCATCGCGTGAAAGCAGAAGGAATTGCTTCAAAAGTTCAACCCCATGGGCCATGGCCCATATGTAGTTACAGTCGATCAGTCAGTCTGGACTCTGGCGTAGTGACGTCCCGACTTCATGGACCGTCCTCTCTTTCTTGAAACTGTGTCCAACGACCCTGATACCCTGCCTACATGGTCAGGTGCGGGAATTTGCGTTTGAAACACGTGTGTTGATTATCCCCAAGGTTTGGCGTGAGCCTGTTATTCTACACTAGCGCAAGCTCTAAGGGAAAGGAGTCCAACACTCTTCGTCTTCCTTGTCGACAACAAAGTTCGAATGCGAAAAGTTCAAAAGATGGTGCGGCGTGGTCGTGCCATCCATACATCTTCCACGAATATCCAGCCGCCCTCTGTCTCGCAATCGCGATGATGGTTTTGTACATGTTAGTGTGTTGATACATGAATTTGCTGCAGACGTATCGACGATCGTCCAGCTTAGATGCGGCTTGCATGGAGGCATTGCGTCCAGCAAGAACAAAAAAGAGACATGCAGTAAGATGTCAAGAGGAAAATGAAGAAAGAATATAACATGAATGAAAAGACCAAAGATCAGGTATACGAACGGCAATCGAAACCCCCATTAAAAGTCTAATATTGCAAAAAGTGACTCCATACCAGCTTTTGTTCTGTGTTCCTGACCGAGTGCCCATTATTAAGAGAAGCATCTGCACAAAGATCCTCAACGGAAGCAATCGTACTGTCCAAGTGAGTCGCTGTCCGCGTCTCATCGAATCGAATTCCCATCGCATATGTGAAAAGAGCTGTCAGATCTAAGACATGTCGCGAGAGGGGCATCGTCTCCATTCCAACGACAGGAGACCCGCACTCCAAATGCCATGAAACGCGCTCGCTGTCATTGTCTCAGGTCCGTAACAGAAGTTAAAAAAATTTGACGAGAAATCAAGCCAACGCCCTGATCAGGCGCCACAAGGATGACTTTTTTGAGAGGAACAGATGAAAGGTGAAAAAAAAAAGGAAACAAAAAAAAGAAAAAGGAGGACGCCCCAGTTGTGGTCCCCGTCTATGGTCCAAACGCCCCCGAGACTGATTTGTCTAGGGATGAAAACGCGTAATATTCCAAATCATCTCTTCCATGCGTGTCGAGTAGTGCGAATAGGTCCGAAATATAATGCGATAGTAAGCAATTAAACTTTTAGTGTTCTCACTGCTGATAAGCAGGTTATATAGCCCTGCGCCGATTTTTGTACAGATCCGATAGGAAGAAGCTATTAAATAGGTATAATCGTGTAATAAGAAGGCTGAACGAAGTTTGAAAGGGCCGCTGAATGGCAGTGTATGCGGGACCGATAATGAGGCGAATGCTGGTGTGCTTGCGACCGGCAGGGTTGCTAGAACCACGTCGTTTCCGTTTCCTTCATTGGGAGAATGAGGCGCCCAACGGCAGCGAGGTTTCGAAATCGACAGTCCTCAGTGAGGTTGTGATGGCCTTGGTGGTGGCTTATTAGGAACGCCAGTCGTGTCATAAGCACCACGACCCATATTGCAAACGGTAGTTCCCGATGGTAACATTATGTAAAGAGCAGTCCAATGCGTGCTAGGCGATGCTGTGTGAACTGAGCCAGAAGTTGTGTTGGATTAGCCAAGGTCTCGAGAGTACTAACATGAAGTCGAGAAAGAAGGGGAAAAGTGAGAGACCAAAGACTGTCGTTCTTATGGTTTTATTTTTATTTTTATTTCAACCATCATTATCCCAACACGGACATAGGACTGTATTGGGGTGAAAGGATCAAGGCGTTCCGAGGGCAAGGGGAAAAGGAACATAAGACCGAAGCTCTTGAGACAAGCGAGAGCGATTGAATCGTCATGTATGTTGCAAGCGACATTGACTCACAGTGAATGGATTTGTCTGTACCTGGTACGACGGGAAAAGATTATGGTTGGCCAATAGAAGTAGAGAAATATTGGACCTTGTTGGGATAAGGCAGGCGATAATGTTACAAGGGAGAAAAAGAGTGTGAAAGTGACTGCCGAGGTGGCCGGCGCAAGCTGCAGGCGTTGCCAACAATATTGGAACTGTTTCGGTGCGGTTACTGAAATACTGTAGGTGTCATTGAAAGAGGCGAGGAGTCGGCACCGGAGCGTTGGAACGAAGCAACACAAGGCGAGATCGATGTCGCAAGCTGGAAAGCTGTACAAAGTGAAAGACGGCTCGGCTTGATGGGTATGTGCAAGTGTAACAGCGGAACGAGGCGGCAGGTTCCTGTGAAGTCGGGCCTGTATAAGATGTATGCACCCAAAGAGGCTGTCTCGGCAACCAATCTCGCTAGTTCGCTTCTCCTGCTGATGGGGTAGATATCGCTATGTTGCCTGCCTTTTGCGAAAAGCAAAGTAGAAAATAAAGGCGGTTTGAGGAAAAAGGGGTCTGTTTGAGAGTGGCCCGCGGTCGAAACGTCAAGTCAGGCACGGACGGGTACCTGGAACTGTCGCAAAAGTGGGTTCCAGAGGTTTTAGAGACGGATAGCAGATTGTGGCGCCAAAGCGTGTAAGTGAGAACAAACTCGAAGAAAGTCGAGACTCGAAGAGCGCAAATCACTCGAGTTCAAGAGGCAAAGAACATCAATCACTGAGGCAAGCGAGCGATTCAACGAGAGCAAGAATAAGTGCAGAAGACAACACTCCACACATGAGGTCAGAAGTGAACGCCAACTTGGCTGAAGATGAGGAAGAGTCCAACGACATCTGGGAGATGAAGCGGAAGTAGCGCGCTTTTGTACGAATGCTGGTGTGGTTCAATTGAAGCAGACTCTCCCACACCCAACTGCATCTCTTCGCTGGGTTCAACAAGATGAGAAAGCACGTCAAGAGTCAGTGAGTCCCCTCTGCGAAGCAGGGAAGGCAGGCAAGGGAAAGGGGAAGGGGGTGAAGGAGAAGGGGGGGGGTGAACTTGAGAGGACGACGAGAAGATCAGACGCTTTTGAGCTGCAAGCTTTGGACTGACCCAACACTTGCTTCCTGTCCGTGCGTGCTCATCGAATGGCCAGCGCAAGGACGGCTCGGCGGCAGAATTCCCGCTTGTACCTTGCAGCACCCGAATCATGGCCTAGCCCGAGCTAGAAGAAAGAAGGCGAAAACGAAAATTCTGTTGCTGTCCACGACCAGGGATGGAATAATTTAGCCCCGGCAGGATCTTAGGGAATAAAGGCACCTACATACTCCGTAACTTTCATGGAAAGGAAAAAGTAAAAAAAACGAAAGAAAAAAAGGGCAAAAAAAGGAAGGAAAAGGAGGGCCTTGTCTACTCCGTACTCCGTAAGTATTACCAGCCACGACACACCCTTGTCGCAGCTCCGTTCTTCCGGGACCACGCCTCTGCGCCTCTGACAACGGACATCTGAGGCTGGCAAAATCCGAGTCTCTTACGAAGTCGAGCCAGCATTGGACAAATTGAACAAAAAGGCCAGTCAGCCAATCTTGGCTGCCGTACGGATTTCTTGACTTCATCTCCATCCAGCTGCCTTGCCTGAGACTTGTTGCCGGCCGGCCTTGATCATCCAAAGGCAACTGGCATACGGAGTAGCTCTGACAGGCGCCGACTTGCCTGCCCAGGTACGGAGTAGCCACATGTTGTCGGGCCATTCCTATAGCCACCTAGGTACTTGCAACGCCTTCAATCATTCGCCTCGAGTCTCGACAGTCCAAAGCTGCCATGCCGCAAGAAAATGGCACGCACTACATAATTGGTTCTCTTTTCCTGCCACTGACGTTGGGCATGCAACGGTCTCATCTCGCCATGACGCTGTCTGTGCTCCTTTCCTGTTGTCAGTTCAAGGGGGCGCGCCATCAACGAGGACTAAAAGCCTGCCAAACAGGGGCAAGGCTCAATTCTCTTTTGTCGGGTGCCTGACATGGGCCCCAGCTCCCCGGAGCCATGGACCGGGCCAGAGACAGGGGTTTACACACAAGGTGTACTCCGTACTCCGTACATACTCCGTACTCCGTATGAAGTGGCGTTGGGTAGAGTCCATGTCTGTGTCTGTTGGTTGGGTAACTTGCGGTCGTGGTAAGCCGTGGTGGTCGTGTTGTCGAGGGCTAGGTAGCTGGCCTGTTTTGTTCGCCTCGCAATTGCAAACTCAAACGGGGCTCGCACTTGGCGGACGCGAATATGTACATATGTACTCCGTATGTACGTACGGAGTAGCAGAGGCGTGATTTCATCGTGTTGCTATTGCTCGGTTGCTCCGTACCCAGTAATTATGCCCCATTTGCACGAGACTTGCCGTCCGTCTGGTATACCTTAGGTACCTAATGTACCTTGTGGCACCAATTCACGGATGTGGAGCAGACATCGTCGGCACAATCTGGGGTCCAGTGCGGCGCATTCTAGAAGTGCTTCCATCGTGTAACATAAGATACGCAGACGCTTGCGCAGAGTGCTTCTCAATGCAGCTGAAGAACAAAAGAATAGCAGAATCAGCAGCGTCGCGCATTCGCCTCTGAAGCCAATTCCGCTCTCCTTTGCTACTATGTAATGACGCTCGCTTCTTTGTCTCTTCTTTTTGTGCCCGATTCATTGGCTTGTTGTCTGGTCCGGCTTGCTCCGCTCGGCAATGACACCTCCTTTTGCTCCCGGAACTTGATTGTTGTTGCCCGTCGAGAGCGTGATATCGCCATCGTGCTGAGCACCATTTTTCGAGAGTTTATCAGTGATCACGATCTTTGAGTGTCATTGCTAGCGCGTACCATTGGAAGGCTCCCCCCTCACGGCAATCGACAGAGTACGGAGTACTCTTTATTCATCAAAGACTATAGAGTGCGAAGCTCTGCCGCGTCATGTCGTCCCGACAGCTCGGATGACTGATCTAGCAATAAGCGGGCCAACGAATCCCTGCTTCGGCTCCAATTGAAAGAGGAATCTTGCTTTGCATCGACGGCGCAAGGAATGGTTCTAGAAGCTAGGGGTTTGGCCATGCAGGCTGCAGCTGGACATAGACATGGGAGTCCGATTTGGTATTGCGCAAGAAGGCAGCAAAACAGCAACGTTGCGCAACGGTGCGACGGGGAAGAGGCCATTCATCGCTGAACGAAACCAGGAGAGAATTTGCAGCTTTGTACCGGCACCAACGTGTTCTCCCAAAGCCATCGGGCGTGAGGCCAGATCCGGTTGAACAGGAGGCATGTTTCGTTTATATGACCTGGCCTGCCAGAAGAATAAGTCGGTGCAAGGTTCTTGGACGTTCGCACTTGCGCTGACTTTTGTTATTCCTCAAATGAGTCATCTTCGTTGCCCAGCATAGGTACATGGACTTGTACAAGACTGTACGACATGATGCATGTTTGTGCACCTAAGTTTTCTCGTCGTTGGAGCACCTATATACTCAGTGCATAGTAGGAGTGTACCTACGGAGTACGTGATCATCAACCTCCGGGTTCAGGGCTGTTGGGCTCGTTGATGGCCACGTTGTTCTGTGCATTAACATGCAGGGCTGCACTCTGCGGGGTACATCGGGGACGGGGAAGGGGGGGATCGGTGAAGATGACAATCATCGGGACAAGATCTGTCGTATGGCTGCGAGCCATTTGGTTGGTGTATCGCTGTCCAATATAGAAGTCCAAGTCGAGAGAAGAATTTTGTATCAATAGATACCTTAGATATGAATCAGGTGTGGACGTCGTCGGCTGAGTGCAGATCCTAACTCTCGAGGAAAGAGGAAGCGCCGCACCTTCCCTCTGAACATTGTAACGATTAGCAGGCGCCTGATGCGATCAAACACCGCTTGACTCCTCGGCGACAAATAAAAAGCTTTGGCCTTCTCATCACGGCAACGCCCTATTCTAGCTGGCTCAACAGTTTCAAGCTACATACATACCTAGTCCTACATAGCATGGCCATCATCCGCACATCATCCACAAACACACAAACGTATATGTACCTACCTCTGTAACGTCGTATGTACATACCGGTAATGCCAACGTCATTCCCGTCAGCCAATCGATTCGTTCATCTCCTCTCCCGAAACGGAGAGATATGGACACCGCGCGCTGTGTTGTAACTTGTCAGAGCAAGCAAGGCTGACCAAGGCTAATCCCGTTGTTCCTGCATTAGCCTGTTCTGCGGATGGGCCAAGCCCCGCCTGCGGCATCGTGAAACATGGGCAATTTAGCACTCGGCTAGTTCCCGACGAGTACAACCTTGGCATGTTACCACATGAGCCACTTCCGTGTGGCTCGCCCATGGACTGTGTACTCCGTACGGAGTAGGTACCACCTCAGCGACGATCCAGAGATCGTGGAGAAGCGTCTTCGCATTTCATAGCACTGACGAGAATCCTTGTCGTCTGTCGCCAGGCTCCAAAATCAAAGACTACAAATTGTACCAGGGCGATCCGACTCGCCGCTTAGAAGTTGTTGACCACCTATTTCCTCCTGGGTCGAGCGTGCGACTCAAAAGGGCAGATATGTATACATACATAATGGTACTCTTGCGGCGATCATGATGAATACATATACACATATCATAAGGGGGTACGGTACGTAGGATTCTGACCTCAGTAGTCCGTAGATATATACTTTGCGCGTGCAACGTGCATGTGCATGATAAGTGCAATGCGAGACGAGAGCCGTGTCTCCTATAGGTACATTATACATAGGTGCACACTCTGTTCTGGAAGACCTCTTCGTTCTGTACCCACAACTTACAAGGCCCTTTGAGCCGTCATGGTCCATGGACTCTAGGTATCTAATAATGGCTACTCGAGCCTCGCCACCCAGTGAGTATTGTATCAATATGTACACAATGCGTTGCGTACGCGCATTGGCACTAGCTGCTGTCGCGAAAATGACGCGTTCTGGTGGTGCACGTATTTGCAGGCGTTGTTCGATTGAGTTGAAGCATTTTACTTGTTTCATCAAAACAAATATTGCAGGATCACCAGGTTTCCAGCACGGTCTCAAGCCACGTACAATTTTAATCAATAGGGAGTCTGCGCAGCAGCAAGTACGGAGTATGTACGCATAAAGGGGGTCCAATCTGCCCATCGGGAAGTTCCTCGCATAATGTCGTCAACTCGGACAATACATACACAAGTCATTCAACACCTGCCGAGGGTGGCAAATGAATTGCCAGGCGCGTTCGAACAATGCGCCAGGGATGTGGTGGTCCACAACGATAAAGACAAGGGGCTAAGGAGTAGGTATGTATGTACATATGTACGGAGTACATTGTACATATTAAATACATACCTACCTAGTCGTTCTGTACAGAGTAATTTCCAGATGACGCGTTCCATAGTTCTTCTAGAAGCCGGATCGAAGCGAAGCAGCATACGGAGTATGCGATCCTGAGCGAAGAAGTCCCTACATGATCATGAAGCGAACGTTGAGCGCCAGACCAGTAACATGGTTAATTAATGTCGCGCCAATCAGGATTCTGCCATGTCTTAACGCGCGTCCAAATCGACTTCGCCATCACAACCGTTCTTGTTACATTCGACACGTCACACAAGTTACAACAAAGTCGGCTCGCGCTCAGTTACAACAACAAGAACCAGAAGCGATGTCTCGTCGCAAAGCCAGTCACTGAACTTGTATTCCGTAGCAGGGACGAACTGTTATGTACTGTACATAGGTATGTATGTCTTCCCCCTTTTTGGTCTCATCAGTCATCAGAACTCATCACTTTGCGTTGTCCGGAGTGCCCAATCTTGCATTGCCGTGGTTCCACTCTCTAATTATACCTCCTCCAGGATTGAGTCCATGGCCAAGGTTGAGAAGGCACTGCGAAAGTTAGGTGATCCACCCAGCCACGCCCGACCTCTTCGTGCGTAGGATCAATAGCCAGGCTAAAGTTCCGCTTCGATATCTTGAAGTTCCAAGTATGTATGTAGTTCCCATTGAAGGTTCATTTCGAGGAACAAGTTAACAACAGCTTTGTCGCTTAAATGAGCTAAACATGGCCTTGCACACCACTGCTTGATCGAAGAATAATTGACAAGGGTGACTGGGCTTCTGGAAGGAGTTATTCAACGGCACTCCGTCTTGTGGGCACAGAAGTGGCAACGACAAGCGATGCCAGCCGATGCAGGATTTTCTGTGCCGTGATGGGTAGATTTAGACTCAAGGATTGAAAAACGGTCATCTGATAATTTCTACATATACCCCCCCCCTCCCACCCCGGATTATATAAGGAAGTCTTTTAACGAGGAGATCTCTCACTAAGTTTCTCCTAATTGGTCGGGTCTCTGATTGACGATGTATCTGCCTAGGTTCCTAGTTACCTAGGAATTCCGTTCACGAGGCCATGCACATGTGAGTCAGGAAAATGATATAGGGTAGCGTTCTGTGCCGCATCAGCAACCATTCCCTTCAACACAATGCTATGCGCCAGAGTGTGATCTTCGTGGTCACATTCACATTTCGCCTCCCTTACCGAGGTTCGCCATTGTAGGCTACAATCCAGGCAATAATTGAGTGTTCTCGTGTGCACATGCGTACATCTAATGTCTTACTGGCTGACGTGTGAGTCTGACCAGTTACACTGCACTAGAAGAGGATGTATGTTCTCGAAAGAGCGCTGGTAGCAGGTAAATAAATTCATTGGACTCTGTACGGAGTATCACATCAACAATTGGCATCACAGTACAATCGCCGTACCTCCATGTCTCCTACTCTGTACAACATATTTACAGTGGAGGCGTAAAAAAGGCTCACATTCTCAACCACTTTTTGGCGCGTGAATGTGAGGTTATTTTGCTAAGGGGCTGCAAGTCTTCCCCACCAAGTCCCCAAGCTCGCTCACTCCCCGCCCCGCCACCAGTGACGCAGCCAGCTTCATCCACGGACCACAACGCCTCTTGCAGCTTGCTTCAACACGGCCCAGTTGAAACTACCACAGGGGTACAGCTCTTCTGTCTCCGTCTCCTCAGCCTGACCGAGGCCCCTCCCTCAATCTGGTTTTAACACAGCGACTCTTGCGGCATGTCAATAATCCAGCAACATACGAGCGCCACGCTGGGCGACTCATGGCGGACCATCAACATCGACGCCTACAATGAGGACTCGTCTGTCAACTTTGACATCTCGACACTGCACCCGCCGCAGCCGGAGATCAGCGAAGCTGAAGTGCGCCAACTTTCCGGACAAGTCAGACAGCTTCTACAAGGGGGTGACGCTGAAGGCGCGCTGAGGGGCTGTTTGGAGACACCCGTCTATGTTGGAACAGAGGGAGCAAAGGTGTGTTTTTCCTCTTCCTTTTCCTTTTCTTTGGAAATGGTACATTGAATCACGGGGACGTGGCAAACCTTCTGCACTGGGATACAAAAACATCTCGTGAACCATAAAAAAGCGAAGCCAACCAGGGGAGATGGGAAGCTTGTGTATTTTGCTAATGCCAATGTGGCTAGGACGCACATCTCCAAACTATCATCGAAGTCCTGCAATCGATCAAAGCCAGCGAAATGAGTCCGCTCTTGAAGAAGCTTTACGAATCAGAGGGCGGGAACGAGTGTCTCGACGTTCTCATGAAGTACATGTAAGACGAATCCCGGGCGTTTGCGCAAAACCTACGACCGAATAAAAATATACATCAAATATCTGAACGTGCAAGGCTGACTTGATTTTCTTGGGGACGCGTAGCTACAAGGGCATGTCCATGGGGCAATCGAGTGGCGGGAGAGGATCAAAAGTCATGCCGCAACCGACTGGGGGCTTTAGTCAGGTTGGCTCCAGACCAGGTGCTTCCAACGAATCTGCGGCGGCGGCGATGAGTGTGCTTCTTAGCTGGCATGAAAAGGTTGTCGATGTGGCTGGGTTGGGATGCATTGGGCGTACTATGACGGATTGGCGAAGAGTGTAGAATACTGGCAGATTTCGGGAGATGGATGCTTTTCGAACCTTTGTGAATGGATTGGGCAAGTTGAGATTTGCGCCTTTTGATGGCAATGCGCCAAGTGATGGATAGACAGTAACAGGACTTGGCGGCAAAAACCGCGGCACATCAAGGACGACCCCGTGGAAGCATTAGTACCGCATCCCAAGAAACATATTTGCGCCATTCTTTTATACAAGGACGGTCGACTGACTCGGTATCATAGTACATGTGTCGCGTCTTTACTTCTCTTCTAATATGTCCTTTAGGTTGACTTGACCACTACCCCTAGGCAACGCTTTCGGTTGATCCCCCCCCTCTTTCCACCCTATCATATATATGACTCGAAACGTGGCTGGAATCGATCCGTCTTCGTTGCCATGTAGTGCTTTATAGATGGCGTCGTTCGCCATGAGCACTTCTCTGCGAATGGGACCCATTTCTCGGCCCAAGATTGCGTTTGACTCCCCCATCGCTTGCAGGTCCTGCATCAGCGAAAAGGTATCCGGGTAGTCGACAATGATGTCATCCACATCCACCGTCAGCATCTTGAAGCCTGATTTCTGCAGCAGGCCTCCCACGTCTCGGACATCTGCGAGCGGCGATACGTGCGGCGAGATACCTCCTCGTCGTTCCTGCTCAGCTAATTGCAGCGAGGTGCGAAGCTCAAACAGGGTGTCCCCGCCAAGCATGGCACCTATAAAGGGACAGTCCGGCTTCAGGACACTATTGATTTGTGACAGAATACCCGGAAGGTCATTGATCCAATGCAGGCTCAGTGAACTCATAACTAGGTCAAACGACTCGGGCTCAAAGGGCAAAGTCTCTTCGTCCTGTAATACCTGCCGGACAATGTTTAGTTTCTGATTGAAGTCATGATCGGAATCGCGGTACAACATCGACTCGGACGATTCTGCGGCAACCAATTCTGATATTCGCGTCGACAGGGGAGCGGAGATGGGAACGGCCGGGTCCGGATCCGGGTTGTCGCGGACGAGCGCCCTCGCCAGGTTACACGAATGAGCACCTAGATCGAGCACTCGCGGGAAATGTCGCTTAATATACTGTTGAACAGAAAAATGTCTTTTGTTAGCAAGCGCTCACGGGACGGGCCCCTAGAAACGGGCAAAGACAAGCGAAAGCAAAGCGAGGTGGATGAGTGAAGGGGAGCTTCCGATCCGGCCCTACCAACAATCGCTCCGAGAGCCGTAAGGCAACCTCGTTCTTCAGATAGTCTGCCTCCCGGCTCTGTTCTGGCTTGGACGCCGCTCGCTCCTTTTGTAGCCACTTAGTTCTTCGATTGAATACTTGGAAACGGGGTGCGGCGGAGGAGTGGACCGCATATGATCGTCGACTATGGCAGGCTGGCATGGGTGGCACTCGCACAGAGGCGCTGCATATCCGGTGTCGCGTGCTGCTGCTCAGCGCTGTGATGGATTTGGCGCATACTGACATGGCGACAGGGCTGTGCATCACAAGTATGATGTCTATGGGGAGGCCGACAGATGCCAATGCAGCGTGAGGGAGTAGAGCTGGTCAAGCTTCGACGCGATCGAGTTATTATGCTTGCTACATTGAAGTTCAATCTGGATAGCAAGCTTGGTGTCGGTCATCGAATGTTGCCAGCCAATCAACAATCGATTGGAGGTAGACCGGGGCGTCTAACAGCCCCACACGGGTACCAGGTACCTAGCATGTGTACACATTTTCAAGGATGCACGGAGTATACCTACGGAGTACATAGGTACATACCTGTCATGAGGTTAGGCTGCCCCGTAATAAACTGTCAGCTGCGCAGCCTTGGGAATAAACGAGTGTGGTAATAACCTAGCGGCGACCTCAAGCCATTGACGCCCTCCTTACACCTTCGTGAGTGTCGAATCTCTTACCTCACCAGCGAGCTCCCGGGTGAGATCCCTCTAATCGATCATCGCGACGAAGTCGAGTCGTGTCACACGCATAAGCACGCAACAGCACGCAGACTAGCGCAGCGCCGCAGCCACAGCCCAACTGCCCCCCACCGTCCTTCAACGGCGACGAGACGAACGAAGCCCATAACTACTTGCTACCCTTCCAGACGCCAAAAAAACGAATATGCGACTGGTATTTGAAGCCATCGACGCATGAGCCAATCCGTATCGCTGTTGACTTGCGAACCTTACTCTGCCTGTCAGGCCCACCGCCCAACTACGTCGAGACTCGGCGCCGGCCAGCCAGGGGCCGAGAGCAACCTTTGAGTCTTGGACCATGTCGACACCCGGAGGCGGCTTCCTCGGCCGTTCTGGCAACGGCAATGCCAACATGCGAGGCCTGGTGCAATTCATCGCCGATTTGAGAAACGCTCGTGCGCGCGAACTGGAAGAGAAGAGGATCAACAAGGAACTGGCCAATATTCGACAAAAGTTTAAAGACGGCAGTCTGAGCGGATACCACAAGAAGAAATATGTCTGCAAGCTCCTTTACATCTACATTCTGGGCTGGGATGTCGATTTCGGCCATCTGGAGGCTGTCAACCTGATCTCGGCGAACAAATACTCGGAGAAGCAGATTGGTTATCTTGCCATGACTTTGTTCCTTCACGAGAAGCATGAGCTGCTTCACCTTGTGGTCAACAGTATACGAAAAGATTTGTTGGATAATAACGAGCTATTCAACTGCTTGGCCTTGCATGCTATTGCCAACGTGGGTGGACGGGAAATGGGCGAAGCCCTCAGCTTAGAGGTCCATAGACTGTTGATTTCACCGTACGCAGCAGCCCTCCCCCTTTGCTCTGTCCTTCTTATACTGTCGGCTAATGATGATATATCCCAGAACCTCCAAGTCTTTCGTCAAGAAAAAGGCAGCCTTGACATTACTTCGACTGTACCGAAAACATCCGGATATAGTCTCACCTCAGTGGGCTGAGCGAATCATCCATCTCATGGACGATGCTGACCTCGGCGTGGCGCTGTCCGTGACATCTCTGGTCATGGCTCTAGCTCAGGACAACTTGGATAGCTACAAGGGAGCCTATGCCAAAGCTGCGGCCCGACTGAAGCGCATAGTTATCGATGGCGAATATACCGCCGACTATCTGTACTACAAGGTGCCTTGCCCTTGGCTACAAATCAAGCTCATTCGACTGCTGCAATACTTCTCCCCTTCTGGTAAGTCACTTATATTTGACTCTAGCATAATCATTCGAAAGTAATCGGAATCGTGCTCCGTCGAGCTAACAGCGGGGGTTACAACGATTGCAGAAGACACACACGTTCGAGACATGATACGACAATCCCTCCAGAAAATATTGAACCTTGCCATGGAAGCGCAGAAGAACGTCCAACAAAACAATGCCCAAAACGCTGTATTATTCGAAGCCATTAACCTCATCATCCATTTGGATACGGAGCACGCCCTCATGAAGCAAATTTCTTCTCGTCTTGGCCGGTTTATTCAGAGCAGAGAAACAAATGTTCGGTATCTTGGCTTGGAAGCAATGACGCATCTCGCTGCCCGAACCGAAACACTGATACCTATCAAGCAGCACCAGGACATCATTCTGGGATCCCTCAAAGATCGAGACATCAGCGTTCGTCGGAAAGGACTGGATCTCTTGTACAGTATGTGCGACGCCACCAACGCGAAGATCATTGTGGGCGAGCTGCTGCAATTTCTGCAGAATGCGGACTTTGCCATTCGTGAGGAAATGGTTCTCAAGATTGCTATTCTCACTGAAAAGTACGCAACCGACGTTCAGTGGTATGTCGACATTTCGCTGCGCTTGATTGCCATGGCTGGGGACCATGTCAGCGACGAGGTCTGGCAGCGTGTCATCCAGATCGTGACCAATAATGAGGAGCTTCAGGTGTACACGGCACAGACTGCGCTGCAGTACGTCAAGTCGGATCACTGCCACGAGACGTTGGTCAAGATTGGAGCGTACATCACAGGCGAGTTTGGCCACCTGGTCGCCGATCAGCCTCGATGCAGTCCAATCGAGCAGTTTATGGCTCTGCACGGGAAGCTCCCTGGCTGTTCTCCCAGCACAAGAGCCATGATCTTGTCCTGTTTCATCAAATTCGTCAACCTTTTCCCCGAGATCAAGCCGCAGCTTCTTCACACGTTTGAGTTTTACAGCCATACCTTGGACTCAGAGATGCAGCAGCGAGCGTGCGAGTATCTGACCTTGGCGAAGATGCCTACGGATGATCTTCTTAGGACAGTATGCGACGAGATGCCGCCATTCCCCGAACGAGAATCCGCTCTTCTGTCCCGGTTGCATCAAAAGCACGCCAACACCAGCGACCGGCGTACCTGGGTCGTTGGAGGCAAGGATGCAAACGCAGACGGCAGCGAGCTGAGCATGGCGAAGCCGGGAGGCCTTAAGAGAACTTTCAGCTCTGCCGCGCCCTTGAATGGAAACACTAGGGCCAACGGAGGTGGTAATGGTGCCAGCGACCTTGCCGGCCTGAATATGACTGCCACCTCAGCCCAAGCAGCAGAGGCTAAGGCGCTCAGAGCTCCTAATCTAGCCAGTGCCGCGCACTTGTCTCCAGGCTGGGAAAAGGGTTTCGAGAGACTGTTGCTCTGCGCCGATGGAGTTCTCTATGAGGATGGCCAAGTGCAAATAGGTGTTCGATCAGAATACCGCGGCCAGATGGCGTGCCTCATCACCTATTTCTCCAACAAATCACCGTCTCCCATGACCTCGTTCACCACAACACTCGACTTAGACCAAAGTGAGAAGAGCAAGCTGTCATGGGATGTCAAGGGTCTTCCGGACAGCACCGTAGCGCCCGGCGGCCAAACGCAGCAGGTCGTCATGTTTGAATCGAAACGCGTATTTGAGAAGAGCCCGACCATGCGTATCAGTTACCTAGCTGGTGCTCTGCAAGCCGTGACTCTCAAGTTGCCCATTGCTGCGCATAAGTTTATGGACCCTGCGGACCTGTCCGCTGAGGACTTCTTCAAGCGCTGGAAGCAGATTGGGGCTGGCTCTCGCGAGGCACAGGCCATTTTCGGTGTCAGCGGAACCAGGAAAGAGATAAGCGAATCGTTTGTCAAGAATACCGTCGAGGGCTTTCGATGGCGCTTGTTGGATATGGTGGATCCGAATCCCAAGAACGTGGTGGGCGCTAGTGTTTTGCATACGTCTGAAGGGGGCAAGTTTGGCTGTCTGTTGCGTCTTGAGCCCAACTACTCTACTCAGGTAAATATCCCCTTCCTTGCGGCCTCCTCTTCTTCTATCAGCGTCTCCTATCCTCTCTCCTTCGATGTCCTTTTCCATTCACCCTCCTCTCCTCTCTCCGCTTTGCTATATGAGGTGGTGCGCAATTGCTGTGCGAGGCTAACGCGTGAGTTAGATGATTCGACTTACCATCCGTGCAACCGACGAGTCGGTCCCTTCAGTCTTTCTCAAGCTGATGCAGGATAGACTCGAAAAAGGCCAGGCAACCACTCCGGACTACCGCTCTTAGACCTGAGGAAATATTTCTTGATTCTTATAGGCATGACATGGTCCAGTAGTTATAGTAAAGAAAGGTAGATTGCGTGAAAATAGTTTACTCCTCGCTTTTTAGCAAGGTTAGTGTGCGGAAAGCGTTATGGCGTTAATGGAGGAAAGCATACACTTTTGAGAGATTATTGCAAAACACATAGGCGAGGGAGGGGGAAGGCTCGCTGCATGAAAAGGAGTGAACCCTTGCGATTGGCAGTTTTACTTCTACGTCTCATTTTATCTTGCATTCGGATGTGGTTCACGGAGGCACCAGCTGTATGATTGCGATGGACATGAAGGACTGTATATAGGCCACTATTGACTACATGTCTCAAAACATAATGGTAAACAACATTTTCAGCTGAAATTTAGGGGCCAACTCCCTCATGTATATATGCTACATAGGTAGTCTTGCAAAACATGCAAGAACTAGAATCAATCCGAGTACATGACGTAGCATGTGGCGACCCCTCCTCGCACAGCGCTCTATAAATCAAGCATTGGTGGTGGCAAGAGCATCACCAATCAAGCACTCGCGAGTCGCGACACTTTGTCTTGCTGTAGACAATAGCGACCTTGCAAGAGCATCTTTCTCCCGGCTCTTCGATATGGGCAATGCGGACAAATACTATTGAGTCTTCGTGTCTCGTCTGCGAGGCCATATCCCCATATCCGGTGACCAGCTCGAGACTTGCGAGTCTGGCGTATCGCGAAAGGCATTTGCCAGCGACTGCACAACATGAACAAGTAATTGTACGAAGACATTGAGTATTGACAGGTACAAACAACACGTTGGTGGCTCGATCCGGTTCCATTTCGTGACCTGAAGAAATCCGGAATGAAGTCGAAAGACGAAACAGGATAGGGACAAGAGAACAGAATCAGAATAGGTACTCGAAGAACCCAGAACCCGGTCTGAGATGAATGATAGATCGGCCACTAGACTACACACAAGTTTCCATATCTACCAAGCAGTCTCAACCATCCATCCATATAATCCCCAAAAACTCGAACCATGTGCCTCCTACATCTCATCTACAAGATCCTGGGTTTTAGACTCCCCCTCCTCTCTAAAATTCCAGCTTCGGTCACATGACCTCGCGGTGAGGCCCCCTCCTCCTCCCCCTCTCTCTCTGAGAGGCAAACATACAAGAAGGACAATCATGGGTACTCTTCTTCTCCCTCACGCGCTCCCAGACCCCCGTGCGGCATCGCTCGTTCTCTGTATTTTCATGGCGCTCACACCTCACAAACTTGGTGTTGACGCCATGTGCACAAGTGTAGAAGATGAAGTACTGTGTGCAGACCTCTCGTTGGGGGCAAGGCATCGCGGGCGACAGATTTTCGGTGTTGAGGAATTGCTGAGGGGCTCTGTTTTTTTCCTTTTCTTTTTCTTGGAAGGGGGGGGGGGGGGGGGGGTTT
>QEQW01000237.1:0-36514 GCA_004016085.1 Claviceps quebecensis
GCCCACGGCAGCCCCCCCCCCCCGCCAAGTGCATAAACAAGCGCGTGGTTGGTTCCACGTGCGTCCTAAACACGCGCAGTTGCCGTTGCAACCTCGATGTGTCTCTGCACTCTCTGCACGGGAACAACACAATGTCACCGTGAAGCGCGGATCCAAAGCAAACTGGCCCAGATCAGAGACACGGCAGGCAAAAAGCAAAAGCAAGGCGAGGAAGCATCCGAGACGTCAGCCCGAGAAACTCAAGCACAAATGTCTGATCGTCAACAAACTGTCGGTACTCCGTAAAGTCCGCGGCTCTTTGGGGAAAGTGCATCCCAGTTGCCTGCCAGATTGACTGCCCAATGGCCAATGAGCAATTGCCCAGCTGATCCCAACGTTACTTTCGTTGCAGACTCTTGCAGTTACTTGGACTCAGCTGCCCAATCATAGTGGACAATTGAAACGCACTGTGAACGAATTCACCAATGCGTACTCCGTACGAGTACTGTGCGCAAGCTGCCGGTGGAATGACCGATGTATGTACATACCTAAAACTTGGATCACTCACTTCATCAACCACTATTTGTACATACCCTATGTACGGAGTAGGCTAATAAATGCCTACTAATGGTTTGAATGTACATGACAAAGGAAACTACATATGTAGCTACTCTGTGTCAGTGATTCCGCGCAGCTTTCAGCTTTGCTCGTGCTCTGTACTCTGTAGAATCACTAAGTCACCATGCTGAATCATCTTCATCTTGAGTACTCTATACAGGGGCCAGGGCAAACTCTCACGACTGACGCTTCACAACACTCGACTTTCTTCATGGCCATGGAAACACCCAAGCTGCAATGCTATACGTAACATAATACATATATGTACTCAGATGATGCAAATCACAAATTGACCCAGACTGAAATGTTGTCGTGTACACATCTTGTAGGTACACAGAGAAGCAGCGCATAGGAGAGACATCATCACGAACCCACCCTAGGCAACATTCCCCATTCATTCCCCATGTACTTTCCCCAACTATAAGCTGTAACGTTCTCGTATACATCTTCAACATAGAGAAGAAGCTGCATCAGAGGGAAAATCATCACGAAGCTATCCGGTACCCACAAGCACCTTCAGTAAGACAGGGCAGGCGGAGACAGCACACCTCCATATTCTACTTCAAAATGCCAGAGTTCAATACCTCAATTCCAGAACCTAATGATGTACATAAATGGAAAACCCCGCAAATAACTACATACTCCCTCCCCCACCCCCCCCAACCCCACCATTTCCTTCCCCGTGAAGTCACAGATTCAGAAACAAAAATCCTTACAGATGTGATAAAGCCATTATTCCGCGCCATTCCTACTCCGTACACGTGTTGTTTTCCCGTTCCCTTCTTCGGCCCCTTCGTCAGCCTCCATGTTGTGCTTCCTCTTCGATTAGGCCAGTGTCTCTTCCTGTTTTCTTCTTTTTTTTTTCTCTCGTAGTTCCCACAATGACGCCCGCCCGATTCTATTCTTCCATCCGTCCATTGAGAGAAGACGTCCCATGCAAGTGACTGCGCGTGTAAATGATAACGTGTCGGCCGTCTTCAGTCTCGACCCCCCTCGACGGTAGAAGCAGCGAGCAGGATTAAGACAAAACAGAAAGTAAAGAAAAAAACAGCCACTTCAGGTCACCAGGCCCTTCTTCGCCTACAAGTCGTTAGCATTGTGGTGGCGCACTAGAACGTAGAAACTTGTTCGACCTACAAGGTACTCCCACAACTTGGACGTCAATGAATCCGGCATAGTGTACAGATCGATGGAGAATTCGCCCGCTTCAGTGAGGTTTTCCGCTATTAGCTCGTGGACACACAAAACAAACGCACACACAAGTTATCAATCAAACTGTGCAAATGGACAGAGCATGATCCTTTTGTATCGGACCATATTTCAGGAACCTTTTTGGGAGCTGCTCACCTTCGACATCGCTCCTTATATAAGTATCCGGGCCCTTGTTCTCGTTGATAAGTTGAATGACCCGTAGCAGGTCTTCCTCATCCAATTTCTCCAATGCCTCAGCAATCTTCTCGTAATCGTATTTGTGGACATTCTTCTTGCCGAGAATGCCCTTCTTACGCTGGCGGTCTTCGTCGTTGGGCAGAGGGCCCGTTTCTCGAAGGCGTTCCTGCAGAGCTTGCGAGGGGTTCTTGAAGGTGACGGTATGAACATGCTCGTACCTCTCCTCGCCGAAGTTCAAGTCGTGGATGATGGGCGCTAGTTTCGACTTTTCCGTGGTGTAGCATTCGACGCTGATTTCGAACTCGCCCCAACCTTCATTGGTGCACAAGAATGGAGGTTTCGTGAAAGCTATGTACAAGAGCGTAAGATTTGGAACCTGTGAGCGAGTCCTCCTTCCCTTCCTCCATTCTTCGAATTCCTCGCCGTGAGAAGCCAGGGGCGGAAAACGTACTCTGCACTGGATTTTCAAACGTAGGATGCAAGTTGTACACCACTTTAGTGAACAAATCGGCCGGTCGCTCGTTTCCTTCTTCGTCCAACAGATGTAGTTGTAAGCTCCATTCTCGCATGGGGAACTCCGCTACTGGGGACGGCTTGTCACTATCCAAATGTCGTCAGTGTCCGCGCGAGACTAACGAAAATTAAATGCGCCGTGGGATCGTGGTATTGCTTCGTCTTCTATTCGAGTACAGGCAGAAAAAGCAGGCCTCAATCAGTGCGCCTTCCACCAGACGCCTCGCCGGCTCGTCATACTGATCTTACAACGACAAGGGTGGAGCGGCCGACATGTTGAAGGAGCGACGTGCTTTTGATTTATTGTTCTCTCGAATTTGTAGGGAAGGGCGCGTGCGTGGACTTCTTACATGACATGTTGTTCCGTGACGAGCTTGACGCTTCTCTGCAATTCGTTAGCATACTTCCGTGTTCTGGACGGCATCGTAAAGTGTCAGGTCTTGTACGGCCCGGAATCTTGTGAGACAGATATGATTTTACTAAAAAGCATGTGACATGAAAGATCGAAAAAAAAAGGGTAAGCAGATGGTAAAAAGAAAGAGGGGAAACCGCAAGGGAATCGACTGTCTAAGCCCCCTACAGAATGCTGCAAGGTGACCTTGTGACACTGACACTCGTCATGCAGCAGATAGTCTCTGACAGCAGCGCGGAAGCAATCGTGTAATGGCCGACAAGACACGCGAACGACGGAAATGCCACAGAGTCATTGAAGACAGGGCGACACAAGCAATATTTTCAAACCGACCTCGAGGGAGTCGTAATAACAGATGTGCGCTCTGATCGTTCCCACCCATGCTCTTGTCTGACCGACAAACGATTGTCAAACAGTCCTCCGCGCTTCGACAGCAGCCGGCAAACGCAAGAGTGATACCAGGACACTATCCTCGTGGTACGTGAATTCCGTCCCTCATCCTTGCTCTTCCGTCTCCCTCTGATCAGCCGAGTACTCGCGCAACTCGACGCTCAACGCTGTCCTCGGCGAAACCAATTTACAAGAAACGTCGTTCGGCAGAATGATTCCAGCTCAAGGGAGAGAGAGTGTCGCGCAGGTTTTTATGCGAGTAAATGCACAAGAGCAGGGCGGTGGTGCTACGCACGATCGATGCCGCCACCTGGTAACGCGAAAGGGACAGAACCCAAGAATATAGCATCGCAGACTCGAACGAACAAAACAAAAGCGCACAAGCGCAGAAGGGAAGCGGGTCGATCAAGACCCAACAAGAAGAGGGGAGGAAGAAAAAAAAACATATTCAATATGACCGACAACGTACCTCGACCAACATTTTGGCAAAGCAAAGGAGTTGTTGACTGTGCCTTCTATGTACTGCGCTGAAAGCAGCCCGGACTTTTTTCTTCTCTCTTCCGAATTCTGGCCTCGTTCCGTGGCACGAGATTCGTTGGCCAAGCCCAAGAAATCTCGTGTATGTGATAAATAATCTCCTAGGAGAGAATAATTGTCGATGTGTTGGGACAAATAGATAAAAAAAAAGGTGATGTCCTAGACTCTGTCGATCGCGACGCCACAGAGAAAAAAAAAATCACACGGAAAATGCCCCAAGATAGATTGGGGACCAAAGAAAGACGTGTTACAATAGAATGACAGTAGCGAGGCGTAAGAACAGTAAATAAAGATGGGAAGAAAGAGTCTTAGACCCGACGAAGGTGCAAAGCCGAGGAATAGATGGATTCACAGCAGGGACACGAATCGCGGCTCGGGTGAGAAGAGGACGAGGGAGGACGAGGGAGGAGGTCGCGTAGTGCTCGAGCACAAGGCCGGTTCAATTGCGATGCAGCGACGAGATGCCGAGTAAAGCGAAGCGACAGGCAGACAACGGAATCGGAGTCGGAAATGTTTGGAGAACTGAAGGGGAGGTTGTTGATTAGACGGACTCAAGATTCGCGAAGGGAAAGCTTGTATGTATGCAACGCTGGAACGAGGAAGAGCTCCTTGATGGAGGTCCGGGCCGTTGACTGGAGAGTTTTTGGCTTGGGTGGATTTACGGAGTACGCGCAGAAGTCGCCGCTGGGGGATCCATCAATCCAGATTCCAAGCACGCTGCACAACTTCGCTGGGCGGGCTTGTGGTCCGTGGCACGCGCCGCTCGTGGCAGGCAACTTGTCCATCTGGATTCTGCATTCACAATTTCACACACTTATTATGTATTACAGTACTCTTGTAGGTACCTACGTAATGCCATCAATTTGTGTGAGCCGCTTGTCTTTGCTATTCCTGCACATTCGTCTCCTTCTATTCGTCCACATGAGGCAGGCACGAGGCACCCGTCTGCACGAACATGTGTTCACCAGGGCCACACCCGGCAGGCAGCTGCATGATCATCTCACTCTGCGATCCAGGAGTCCAAGACAGGTACCAGGTACCGGACCGGGTACAGCTGAAATCCTATATCACACCGAGTACGTAGGTGCTAGGATCTACTCGGTGCCTACATGCTGGCAAAAGTCAGGCGTACGTTCCTTTTATAATAAGGAAACCCCGCCTACACAACATCTTGCGAAATGCAATCACGGAGACAAAGCACGAGTATCACGCATCAATCACTTTGATTCTTCTTATAAATTGCTTTGTGTTGTGACTTGATGCTTCTGAAATGCCCATCTACCAAATGCAAGCCTTTGCTGGCGAACAAAGCGTACCCACTCGGGAGGCTTGTTCCAATCCAGCCCACGATCTCTAGTCCGCAGCCCACGCTGTGCCCTCCTTGATTGCGTCTCCAGCTCCTGGCCCGTGGGGCTTCCAATCCTGTGATCAAGATGCGAGAAACCACTCGAGACGTAGTTTCCTGGTCGGCTTCGTTTCTGCGTGGGCTTGTTGAAAAGTGTAATCGTTATGCTGATGATGTTGAGATGACACTAACGCTCATGTGACGTGACGTGACGCTGGGGGAGGGTAGAAAGTCAAAAAAAGGGGGGAGAGGCGAGAGGTGATTCCGGGTGCTAGCAAGGAGCAGTAGCTCTTTCAACCTCATCAAGCAGTGACACGAGAGAGTTGCTCGCTACGTGTCTATGCGCTTACTCGGACTTGTCGTTGTCGGACTTGCTGGACTCGTTAGAATCGTCTTGAGCCTCGGCGGCCTTGAAGACCTCCAGGTTGTCCTTCTGACCCTGTTCAAAAGCTTCCTTGAAAAGATTGGCGTCTGGAAGGGCATTAGGTTAGCCAACTAGAATAAGGCAGCATAATACAGCGGCAGAAAAGGATCCAAATCCAAGAGCACAGTCTGGACCTACTTTCAGTGTTGGCGAATCGAATGGCCAGAGTGACCGCCTCGGGCTCACCCTCGGTCACATCGGCAGCGGCATTCCACACCCAGCTGCGGTCGGAGCCAACATTAGGAGACAGCTTCATCTCAGGCAGAACTGAACGAAGACGCGTTAATATATCATCAAGCATGACTCAACATGATCCAGCAAGATGGCCCGATGCGGGCTCTGGGATCTTGGACTCACTGTAGTGGTTTGCGCAGACCTTGAGGGTCTTGTCGCGGCGCATGACCAGTCTGGTCTTGAGGTTCTCCTTGTGCTTCAAGATTCGGACATCGCCAGTGCCGCGCTCCTTCCACTCACTGGTGTCCTTGTTGAACTTGAAGAGCTTGGCACGCATCTTGAAGAGCTGCGTCTCAGCCTCTTCATGCGTCTTGGTCTCGACTTTCTCGGTCAACTTGATAACGGGCTCAAAGTGAACATCCTCGCTCTCGGGGGGCTCATCCTCGCCAGCCTCTCTGGCGGCATCCCGGTGAGCCTTTGCGCTGCCCGAGTTGTCACCACGGTCCTCCTCCTGCTTCTTCTCCTTCTTGGCACCGCCTCCAAACATGGAGAAGATGGGAGCCGAGGTATCGAGGGTCGCTTCTTCTGTGGCGGTAGCAGTCGCGGTAGCCTAGACTCACTGTATTTAGCACTATCCCCGCAATATTGTATACCTGTGCGCGAAAGACAAGGCAAGCCGAGAGTCCGCGAGACAACAACAGAACGGACGAGGAAACTCATCAAAGAGGAAGGGCGTGTGGGCAAGCCAGCCTAGGAAAACGGCGGATTCAACCGCCTCTCCAGCATATTCTTACCTCGGTGGTTTCGGTAGGCTTGGTCTCCGCGACCTTGGACTCGGTTTTCTCAACTTCAGACATGTTGAAAGATTTGTTGGGAAGCGATACGGAAAGCTTCTCGTGGTATTGTTACTTGTTGGTCTTGGTTCCTTTTCAAAAGCGAACGAGAAAGAGCGAACTTTTTTTTTCTTGTTGAAAAAAGAAAAGGAAAGGGAGAAAAAAGGCTATGATAGTGGGAAGAGATACAGTAGTGTTTGGCAAAAGGCAACAGGCCATGGAAGACTGACCAAAGGCCCTTTCGGGGTGGGGGAAAAGGTGCCCACTCGGCCGCAGATTTGTTATTCGCTGCCCCTCCAGGCACTTCCAGCGGCACCATCATGCATTGCTGCACTGGCCGCCTCTGCCCCACTTGGATGTACCTACCTACCTTAGGAGGTACCTAAAGTTCCTACCTATATTGCCTCAGGACCGTACGGAGTACATTCTTGTTCTTCTCTTTGAGGATGCCGAAGCAAACGTTGAGTGCCGAGCAACGATTCTGTACGTCAGGTGCAGTGCTCTGCTTGGATTGCGGATTAGAGAGCTCGATTTGCGACAAATACATGTGCAACGTACAGAGTTCCTAGGTACACAGGTATACCTTGCTGAGTCCTGCATTGTAATTTGTAAATCTGTATGTACATAGTAGGTACATATCGGGGTCTTCAAAATTGGGCACTTTCCAGCATGAGGATCTTGGTAACGATAACTATGTACATACGGATGGTAATTCATATTTGGCTTCAGCACAAAGAAAGAGTCTACTATAGTAAGCTACATGCATGCAAGTATATGCCTACGGAGTACGCAGTACGGTGTACACTACTCTTCATGTACAAGGCATGCAAGGGATCAAGATGCTCCTCAAGGTACAGTAGGTAGGTACTCCGTAGGTACTATGTAGGTATGCACGTACGGGTGGATGTACTCCGTACCTAAAGTTGTTAGGCGCCTGCACCAAATCCCGCCCTTCAAACGACCTCTCCTCAATATGTACGCACCATGAACGCTTACTGCAAGTGACAACAGGGCAAATATAATTGGATATCTTAGTCCCCCGCAAGACTCTCAAGGACCGTGTCAAGGATAAGAACATGAAAAAGGAAACAAAATTCATCATCCATGCCATAATCGTAACCTCATTTCTCGAAACCACAACCAGATAAAACTCCAGCGCATTCCAAACAAACACAGTCAAGTCCGCCCGAAATACCACTGACACCGCCATGATACTTCTCTCTCCATTCATCACTCCAGGATCACATGCAAAGAGTGCCTATAGGAGGGCCTACAAGAGGGCTTACAGACGGAATGAAGGTCAACGTCCCCTCCGTTCATGTCCCTTACAAAGACCCCGTTTCAACCAAGCAGAACATTTCCGATGCCGCACATGCTGCCGTTGATGCCACTGCGCTCTATCCGGCCTGTTCGTCTCATCTTGTCCCTTATCCCGCATGCTATCCATGAACATCTTCGCCTTTTGTCCGTATTCGTCACGTTTACTCTTCTGACCACTAATGCCCAACCACCACATCTTGGCAGCAACTTGCGCCGTGAGAAGCCGCAGTCGTGCATGGGACATGCTATCCCTAATGCTAGTCTCCAAGGCAGGCGCTTCTTCCAACTTAAGCATGATCTGCGTGCGTAGCGAGTCCAGGACTAGGGACAAAGAGGTAATGGCCTCTTGCGTGCTCCTGGGAAGTGACCATGGTTGTTCCCCCACGAGGACCTGCATCCTGTGGGCTGAATCTCGGATACTGCACAGGAGATTGTCCGAGGCCGTTACTACGCTGGACGTGACGCTGTCTGACACGGCACTAAAAGACTTCTTTGCACCGATAAGACACTTCTCTGCTTCGTGCGCGGCCACTGGCACGAGGCCCGAGATATCGGACGCCAGATTTCTGGTCATCTCGTATGCCTCCTCCATGATGCCTTTGCCAAAGTGTATCTTGACAGACTTGGTGACTGAAGGTCGGCAAGTGGCTTGAACCGTCAGCTTGACAACGCCATGCGTCTCATTCTTCGGAAATTTGACGGTGAACCCATCAGAAGACCGCACAAATGTCGTCTTCACTTTCTGTCCCTCACGATCAGTCGTCATGAACAAGCAATGTTTGTTCTTGAGCCACGCGTAAGTCACGTCCGACGCAACATGGACTATGATTGCACTCTGTCCCATAGGGGTGAACTGAATTTCAGGCTTCTTGGAGCTGAAAAGCCAATCATCCGAGGCTCCGTCGTTGATCACAATGAGACTCGTGCCCTTGCCTGAGGTGGTATACCGCTGCGTCGGAGTCTCTGGCGCCGGAGGCGTAGTGGAGGTTGAACGGCTCGTGTAGATGACAGCGGGCGTTGTTGTCGCAACAATAGTCGAGGTCGCAACGGACCTTGGATCATTGACAAATTGGACTGGCGAAGGGTAAAAGTGATTGATGAGAAGTGTGAACAAGGCTGCGAAGAATATACCAGGAAGGACCGCTGACACGGTACCAGTAGCGTAGTCCCAAAACCGAGAGAACGCATCGTAGACGCTTGTCAGCTGGTATTTCAGGGCTTCCTCGCGGGACCTCAACCTTGGAGGCTTTTCAGCACATGGCTCCCAAATATTGCTTGCCTCTGGCGTCAAGATGGACGGGGTCTTGAGAATGTGTTGAGTATATTCGAGAGAAGAGTGGGATAGCGCGTCGGCCTCTGATTCTGACTCTGGATCGAACGGCTCTTCCTGCAGTGGTGCATTACGTTCAATGTAGACGTCCACAGCCTCTTCGTGTATCATAGACCTGGCAAGAGGCTCGGAACCGTCATCTATAATGGATTCGTCATCGTATGTATGCTCGGTACCGGTCAATGAATGAACATCATCTGAGGGCTGAAACTCCAACGAGCCTACAGACTCAGATGTAGAACCAGTATACTGATCATCATGGAGATGTTGATCGACGGGCGTGGCAATAAGCTCATAGGCAGACTCGGCCAGGCCAGATTCCTCGGGCTCTGCTGCTGCAGTGACATCCATCATGTCTGGAGTGCTGGTTGATATCCAGTTGGCCAACCGCCGGTTTCCCTGGGGTCGTGGAAACCGAAGAGACGGTTCCGAGTTGGACAAAGCTGAACCTGTTTCTGTTTGTGGAGAACGTGGTCTGCTTGTAGTTAGAAGGGGATGTAGTGTATCACGACGGTTCGTGATCGACAAAGCAGGTGGTGGTGGAGAAGTCGGCTCGGGCAGCTCGTCCATCACGGGACGATATACAACAGCAACAACACGCGCAACGGCTTCGACGTATCATACGAGAATAAAGAGGTGGATATCTTCAACAGACACGATCTTGACGCTTGAGAAACAACTTTCGAGGAGGGGGGAGGGCGACAGATGTGCCAAATGTGGCTGGCGGGGTTTGACGGCGGGGGGTTTGATGACGAAGGCAACAGAGCGGAACGAAGGACGAGCGAGGCGAGGCGAAGCGAAGCGAAGCGAAGGCGAGCAATGTACATCAAGTGCTCAACTGTAGACAATGAGAATCGACAAGACTAACCACTGGCACGTAGCTAGAGTTTTACCAACAAGGTAAGCAGAATGAATGGAACTCCCATTAACGACCTTTGGCTGCTAGTTGCCTGTTGACGGTTCTTTGTGGCAATATCAAGCGTCCGGTGTACCTTAGGTAGTCCGGTGCGCGAGTTCCACGCCAGTGAGCGAAATCAGGGGTGTGGGGGACGAGTTCTGGTCAGACTTGCTGGTATGGCGTCAGGACTCAGGATGTCTTTGCTTTTCTAGTCCGGGAAGGGGCTGGCTTTCACCAAGGCAAGTAGAGTCGTCGGGGCAAGTCGAGAGAACGTTTGGGCATCGACAAGAGGAGAGTCACCAGTGACCACAGACGCGAGAGATGAGAGATGGGAGAAGGAAGCAGAGAGAAATGGTGCGTGGTAGCAAGTGCACGCCTGACGCAGGACGGCAGCCAGCCGAGGCTGTTCTGCTGAGACGACGTGTTTGGCTTTGATGGATAAGATTCCGACTTTCACGCCACTTGCTGGTGTCAGGTGGTGGTCACTGGTGTTGGTCACTGGTGTTGGTGAGGAGGGGCAGATTGGTCAATGGTGGCACCACAATTATATCCATTTTGGCTTTGAAGAGCATCTTTTCAGAGGCATGTACATACCTTTTGACGACGTACGTGAAGGATTTCTCATGTTGCAGTGACAGCACCAACAAGACTACCTATTGGCAACAGCACCAGCACCGACAACCATGACAGCATGAAAGATGTCGAGGGGGAAGAACATAGAAGCCCCGCGGCTATGGTCTGTCTGCTTGACATGGAATCGTCACGTCATAATAAGGCTGCCCGGCACATGGACAAGCTGGTGTGTACGGGAAGTACCCCGCGTTGGAGGCCACAATCACATACAGTAGGTACCTAGGTACATAGTCTGGCGCGCGCGGGGTGCAGTGGGTGGCAGCCTCTGGCAGGTGCCGCACGTAATGCATTGTTATTGGAATCGTCCGTTAGTATGTACATATGTAGCAGGGTTTCAATATATCACGCATTGGAGTAAGCAGTATAATGATCTGGCAATTACATTGGGCTTGCAGCAACCCTTCAGGCGTCATTTTCACCACTCACAAGCCATGCCAATGATCGGGTACATATTACGGGTTTGCCAGGAACAAGATATTCTGCCGCGGACTATGCGAATAACATCCGCCCAAATGAATGTAAAAAATGCTATATGCATTGGACTACTCCGTACTCATCTATATCCGCGTTGAATGAACACCAACTGGGGCCAGCCCAGAACCAGACGACCCTCCAAGATTCTATGCAAGACCCACGTGCTCTGTACCACCGAAGTCAATGTGTAAAACTAGAGAAGGGTCTTATATCTATCGAAAATTCAAACAACCGCCCAAAGTCCAAAGGTTTTTCGCCTTCGCCATTTGTGTTTGGCCCATAACAAACAATACATCGTAGCATAGACCTCTCGGATTCGTACCAACTTATCAACATGCAAACATCCTCGTAATCTTCTCCAGAGCCGACTGAGCAAAAACAACATGTATGGGTAAAATAAAAGCCCGAGGGCAAAGCAAAGTCCATGAAAGCAAAGTTGAATCGATAGTACGCGAATGGATAGTACGCCGCCCGAACAAAACTTCCATACAACGCGAATCCTCCTCATCGCATCGTGGACAACAACATGATCAAACAACAATCTAGAATAGGCTCGCCAGGTCATCAAGACTACTGGACAAGCATAAATGGGTATCATGTGTGGGGGGCAGAGGGGAAAGGAAAGTGATGTGCCCAGGAATCGTTGAGCCAGACTTGAAGAAAAGAAAAGGAAAAAAAAAAGAACAAGCCGAATCGAGGAAATAAGTATCATGTTGATCCCCGGCCGTTACAACACCTGGTGCTTCTGCAGAAGAGCCTTGAGCGAGGCCGTGCTATACGACTCTTCATCAGGCATCATCTCAATAATGCCAGTGAGGTTGGCAAACAGATCGCCCTGATTCTGGTAGGCCAGTATCGCAGGCACGGCTGCATTGTCCACTTCGATGTCCAGGTACAGAACCTTGACGAAGTGGACCGTGGGGTGTAAGCTGACGAGGGGGAGAAGAGCTGATTCGACGGCAGCGGAAACATCACACTACAGACAAGAAGATGAATTGTTAGCCTTGAATGTGCTAGCCACTCGTTCACACCCGATGATTCACAGGAAATCGAGTGGAAAGAAAAGAAGACACGAACCTCTGGGTCATGAACAAAAACCACAACCTTGGTCTCCCTGCTGACCTTCTCAATGGCATCAAGATACCCCATGGCATCCACCTCATCCAACTGGCCAAAAACACGCGCACTAGGACTCGTCCGTCGCGTCCGCACCGCCCGGCTCGCCTCTCCCTCCAGTTCCCGCCGGCGCGTCTCCCGCCACTGCTGCAGAAAACTCTCCTCATCAGAGTCCAGGCCACTGACAGCATCCGAGTCTGTCTCGCTCTCACTTCGGCTCCCACCGCGACTGCTGTACACAGCATTCGTGATGCCCATCATGCTCCGCCGTGCTGATGACTTGGCCCGGTCGATCCATTTGGTCTTGCGGGCCGTCTCGAAGCTTCTGGCATCCGCGATGACGCCCTTGACACCCGTTGAGCGTCCGCTGTCGAACGAGGCGGGTGGTAGCTTGAGCTCCGTGCCATTCATGGGGGCTCGCATGGCGGCTTCGATTCTTGCGTTGCAGTGAGCGCTTTCTTCGTCGAATTCGTCAACTTCTTCGACGCGATCGTCCTCTGGATGGCGGGTGTCGCGAGTGGTAGAGTTCTTGGCAACCAAGTCGTTGAACTCGTCTTGAGCAGCGGTCGTGGCCATGATGGTAGAAGGATGACGGGGGGCTTTTTGTGACAATCAGTCGCTTCGATAGTAAGTATTGTTGTTTCAAGACAAGGGCTGGTTTGTCTCTTTTCTTTTCTTTTCTTTCCTTTCTTCCTTTCTTTTTCGTCCTTTCTTTTTCCTTTCTTACGACAACTTTTTCACGCGGAGAGCAAGGGAATACGGAGTATGTATGAACAAAGGCTGTCGGGGGTTTATGGAACGGATGTTTTGTCGATCAAGTGGAGCAGGCAGACGTCGTCTGTGAGGGAACAGGAAAGGGTATGTAGATGGGTATTAATGGCTGACGGCTAATAATGACAATGAAGCAACCAAGGATGGGCGGCAAGCCGTCTGGGTGAGGCCTGGCGAGGTCTGCTGAAGTCCGGTCAGATTCAGGACAACGGCGCAGACACTGGTGGCGCGCAAGTTGGCGCTCAAAAACAGCTTTGTCAAGTTGAAAGTCGCGCCGCGGGAGCGAGTAAGCTGGGTTCCCGCCAAACCCCTCCGTAACGCTCTATGCTCCTGGCGCAAGGGAGCTAGCCTGCAAGCGGCTTGGTGCATCCCCCGTCATCAAATTGGCAAAGGCGACTTTCTACAAATCCTGGGTATGTATGTACATACCTACCTGGTTACGAGTCCCACGGCGTCGTGGTGGTGTTTCCATTTCGCAGCCATGCAGAAACAAAGCTCACATGTGGGGGGTTCTTGTCACGTTCGCGCCACGAAAAAAAAAAAAGGCTCGGATTACTCGGCGAGGCGCAGGCTTTCGAGACGAATAATGTCTGTCCAATGAGACGAACATGATCCGACAAGACCGGGCGACATCATAGGTACATCCCTATGTACAACATGCATTGTGCTACCTTACGTACCTACCTAGGTACATATACGTGCGATTGTGGCGCCGAGGCTGAATCTTTTTGGGGATTTTCTCTTCTTTTTTGGCACGCGAGTTCTTCTGCATCCCACAATTGTCTACGACATGAAACGCAGGACGGCTTAATATGGGCGGAAAGCCCAAAACGCCACGAAATAATATGTAGTACATTCTCTGTACACAGCAATTTACTTCATGCATCTGCGAGTCCGTCCGTTCTGACGTCTTCATCAATTGTCGTCAGCTGCCATCAACTGCCAGGTGCTAATCCCGAGACCGTTAGGCTGTCCGCCGGCCAAAGCGTCAAGTAAGCCCGTGCCTTGCCCGACGCGTGTTTCAGCTGCGTCTCCTGATTTTCTGCCGCTGGACGCGACTGAAAGGTGGATGAAGGCAAAGGAAGGAAATGCCAAGGCTCAACTTTCAAGAGACTACCTAGACGGGGAAAGAGACATTAAGGAGATAGAGGAATGCTATGAAGGGGTAGGAGTGAAAAAGACCATGAAGAAGGGGATGGCTACAGCAGGGTCTACGGAGTACCTACTCCGTAGGTAGCACCAAGCGCGCATCAACTATCCTGACCATCCATCGTCTTCGTATGTACCTTTGCCCATATCCCCCGCCAACAGCTCTTTTGCACGACATCACCAAAATCAATGGTCGCACAAGAAAGACGAAGAAAAAGAAATCTACAGCGAAGAGCAAATGCACGACCCCTCCGTCGCAAAAGAAACAAACCACACATCGTCATGCCCGAGTCAGGAAGGGCAAAGCAGATGGGGCGAGAGGCTGTCTGTCTTGCTCTGATCTCGGTCGTTGTTCTCGACTGCTTCTATGCGGCCCTCAGGCGTATAGTCTCGGTTTCGGGCTTCATTTTAGCGCGAACTCCGTTAATAATAGGTTGCACAATGCAGGATCATCAACGGTCAACCTTCCGTACGAGGCTAACATTCAACATGGCACTGGGCAGGCAAGGCAGGTGCAAGCCGGCCTCGACTTGCAAGTCGTGGGTGGTTTTCACCACGATTCTTGCCGCGTGACACGACTCCTCGCTCGGCCCATGGAGCATGACATGGAATGATGGTTCTTCGCGTTCATGAGATGGAACATGATTATGAGTCACCTTCACTAGCGATAGCAGCGGCACGGCAGACTTTGCATCTGAGGAGGTCCTTAATACATACTCCGTTGTAGTCGCATGAATTGAGATACACACATACGGAGTAGCGGAGTAGTTAGTGTTTCCCTTTTTTGGTACATATCACCCTCCGGACTGCAAAGCGAGGCAACGAGCCTGAGTGGAGCATCGCATTCCCGAGGGCCGAACCCGTATCTCCGTATGCATCAGCCGGGGTGACGCAAATCTGCATGGCATCGATTCCCGTGTACAACAGCAGCATCCAATGCATCAACCTGCAAGGCTTTGAGTCTGAGTTGCACGCATTATCCGACCCTGTAAAGCATGCCCTCCCGTGTACATACCTAATCAAGGCACTCATCCACGCAACAAGGAACCCTACCCTGCTATGTACGACGACGTTTTGTGAAGCTTGAAGGTTGACGCTCGGCACCTACCTACCTAGGTAGATCATGGGAATGCAAAACTGGCCCTTTAGACAAGGGGTTGACTGATCATGGGGAGATTTCGTTCTGACGCGTGAGAGCAACGCCATTGAGTCCCTGTCAGGAAATACTCGCCCCGTCCATGACGAGGTCTTTAAATCTAGTTTGCTTGTAGAAGTAGTTCAGGTTGGTACGTAGCGGGCAAGACGTGCGGTGCGTGTGTTTTCTAGATGGGGCATATGTACGATGGAACAGCGTGATACCTAAGCAT
The DNA here is from genome assembly GCA_004016085.1 of Claviceps quebecensis. Classification (NCBI taxonomy): domain Eukaryota; kingdom Fungi; phylum Ascomycota; class Sordariomycetes; order Hypocreales; family Clavicipitaceae; genus Claviceps; species Claviceps quebecensis. The sequence goes on from QEQW01000237.1 coordinate 15,673, forward strand.
GATTGATTATGATATGCATCGATAAGGGGCTGTCATGTCGTACAGTCTTTGTCAACCAAGGTGCTCACAAATACATGCGAAGAATAGTCAATCGCTCTATAGACTTCGGTTCAGCCTCCAACGGGCCGCAGACATTGCCCCGTACAACTGCAAGATTAATCTGAGTCACACGACAGCACATTCGCATCATCATATAATGTTATCTCGAACGTTCAAAGTGGATAAATCCTGGTATAGCCTCTCCAAATCCTCTCTCTGCCCTCTCGTGCGACAACTCATTCTCCGTACGAGAATTCGACTTCTTCCACTGCTGTCTCACCCTGAACATGACTTCTGCTCCATTTCCCCCATCGCCCTTCCTCCCCCCCCCCCGCCCCAGCGCTGTCCAGACTAGGACACACAATCTCTGTAGTATTACATCATCTCTTTTTCTTCTTTGTGCCGTGTCTCTAGACTTTCTGGTTACGCCAAACCCAAACCCCCTTAGCTCTTTTGCCATCTTCCTTAACATTTGTGCTTTCTCATCCAGAAATAAGCCCCCAGGGGGTTATGACCAACAGATTTGTCGCCTATGTATCATGAAGGGTAGGTAGGGTGAGGATGAGCAAAGCATGGGAAACAAATGAGAAAAAAAGAAGAAAACGTTAGAATAAAATGGAAAACAAAAGCAGGCCGACATTAAAAACATTCAAAACCGGAAAGTAGAACAGTACACCCCGCTTCGAGGCCAACGTATCAAGAGTTGGCCGGTAAGAATACAGCATAAACAAGCGCGAAGAGAGTCCTTCAGATTGCTCGACAAGCAGCAATGAAAAGAAACGAGAAGAACAAAGAAAAAAACAACCGGTTGATTGAGACAAGGACGGAATACAAAAGAAAAACTGGAGCAACATCGATAGCATTGGACAGAAAAGAGGAGGCATCATGTCTGGTCGGCTCCTGTCTTCGACAACGCAGGCAGGCCAACAACATCCAGTATGAGCCACGTCGCCTAGTCTGATTTTCCTAGACCGAGTTTGGGACTCGCTGACCTTTCTCCGCCAAGAGGCAAGAAAAAAAGACTCATGTATATGGTGAGCAGGTGAGCAGTCACTCGAAGCAACGGCACATACATCCTCTCATATTTTCGTCGCGTTGGTCTACAAGTCGTGGGTTGCCGAAAACGAACCCACGAAATTCGTCGTCGTTTTAATGTCGCGTCGCTGCTCATGCTGGGAGCTTGTCTAATCATCTCGTGCAGATTATTGTTGTGAACAATTACGCTCAATATGCCCAGATTTTCAGCTATGGCATGTTAGTCAGATCCAGTTGCAAAGAAAGAACGATTACTTCGGAGCCCTCGTCGTCGGAGACCTAGCGGTCTCGTGATCGTGTTACTCACCAAAGAATCCCAAGAGCCTGTGCACAAGCTTATGCCATCGTTGCTCACACCCAAGCAGCTAACACGGTTCTCATGACCAACCAGCGATCCCACCTTTTCGCCTCGAGTGATGTCCCAGACCTGGCCAAAATGTTAGTACTTGACAAGTTATGCGACTGCCAATTCTTGAGCCGAGCATTCTCACCTTGCACTCGAAATCATCGTAGCCTGCAAACAGAAGACGACCAGATACCGAGGTCGCCACAGAAGTGATGCCGCAAAGAATCGATTCGGACTAAATGGTAATGACCGAGTTAGCGGCAAAACTTCGTTAAAAAGGGCAAAAAAGAGGCGACCCAAAGAGCGATGGCGGGCCTTTCCAAGAACTTACGCCATAGACGTTTAATTCCCTGTCTGCTCGAATATCGAACAGCCTACAGGTGGCATCGTCGGAACCTGTGACAAACGAATGGCCGTCGGGAAAGAATTGGATGGCGTTGATGTCTGACTCGTGGCCAGCAAATGTCTGAACAGCCTTCCCTGCTCGAATATCCCACAACTTGGCAAAAGCATCGCAAGCTCCTGAAATAAAGGTGTTCTGGTTCGTGGGGTTGAGACTAATGCTCATGACATCACCAAGATGGTCGGCAAATTCGGTGACCTTTTGACCCGTCTCAATATCCCACTTCATGCACGTCATGTCGCCAGAGGATGTCAGAATGCTGCGATCGTTGATGAACCGACAGCAGGAGAGGTAGCCCGCATGGCCGGAAAGTTCGCGGGCGACGCGTGTGGGACCATCGCGTTGCTGGTTGAGGTTGTAGATGGAGCAAATATTGTCGAGGCCACCGCAGGCGACGAAATTGCCGCTAGGGGCATACGCGCAAGTCATGACCCAAGATGACCGTAGGGGGATTGCGTGTACTTTGTTGGTGGTGTATGCATCCCAGATGATGAGCTTTCCATCTTGTGATGCGGAAACAAGGTGTCTACGGTCGGTTGACCAGTGCATGGCGTAGATTTTGGCCAGGTGACCTTTCAGGGTGCGCTTAGCTTTCATGAGCTGATTCTTGGGAATTGGCTCGTGAGCCTGTTGGGCGACAACTCGGACTAGACACGGCGAAGGCAGAGGACAAAATCTAGTTAGCAAATGTAAGACGTAGACGCAGCCGCAGCCGCAGCCGCAGCCGCAGCCGCAGCCGTAGACGCAGAGGTCGAATGCCGGGTGCACGGGTAAAACAGGGCCAAACGCAAAGAAGTTTTGCGTCGCAGAAGGAAGGCATGTTTGCCAAGATTGTTCGTCCCCGGCATCATCGCCGGCGGCATAGTATCAGGATGGTCAATGGAACACATACGAGTGGTGTCGGAAAGCTCGTCCTTCTTCCTCTTGATTCGGTCCTTGAGCGTCTCGGCCTCTCTACGCGCTTGCTGAATCCGCGCCTGCATAGCCTCGGGGGACACATCGTGGGCGCCCTGCGAATTCATCGTGACTGACGCCGTCGACAGAGTCAAGACAGGCGACGAGAAGAAACGGGGCGTGGGCCGAGAGTTAGAAAGAAGGAATGATCAAAAGGAGCGTCGTCCAGCGATGAGGTTGTCGAACGGGGTGTGGAGAGGCGGAAGGCGGAGGAGGAAAGGTTCACTTGATTTGACTTGATGAGCAGGACTTGGCTGGCAAGGCTTGGCTGGCTGGCCGGAGGTTGGCTTAGGGGGGTGAGGTGGAGACTCGATGGGGACCGATTTGAGAGACGTCAATGGGTCGAGGGGAGTTCTGGAGCAACGACCAACGACGGGAGCAGGCGGAAGAAGGCGGGGAGCACTAGACAGTCGGGTGCCGGGCGCTGAGCGCAGGAGAAGAGAAAGTCCGTCGGCAGCAGCGGGTGCACTGGGCACATGAGCTCACAAATTCACAATACGCCACAGTACGCCACTCATTCTGTGCCGGCCCCTACAGGCTACAGCCTACAGCCCTGCAACTTCAAGGCTGCACCCCGCGATACCTAGGTATGTATGTACGTATGTAAATACCTAGCCACAGCCGACAGAACGTTGCAGGCTTGCAGCAGATTGTTCTGTCTGGGCTGCCACCGAATGCTCGCGACGGATGACCCTATGTATTCCTTACTGCTCGAAATCCAGTCGCACAGCCTACAGGCGTCAGTCGGCACTGCAGAATGCCTGACTAGGTACATACATAGGTAGGTAAATCCCCGGATGAAAGCATGTAGCCGCAAGGCCCCACAGGCGGTCCGGCAGACGAAGCCACGTCCGTCCACCGAGCCGAAGTGGTGCCCCATTTCCCTTGCCTCTCCAGGCTCCCATGTCTTTGGTCATTTCAAGTCCAAACCGCCACACGCACCGTACGCACCGGTTGACGAACTCACCCCTGACTCTCCCGTTTATCATCCATCGCGCCCGTTTGGCTCGATCGTTCAGGTCTGAATCGGTGCAGACGGTAGGCTATGTAGTGTGTTAAATATGTATGTGAAGAACAGACACGGAAATGATGTCATCCACCTGGTCTACACGCAAATGACGTTTAGCTCGGGTTGTTCAACATTGATCTATGCGTGTCATCATATCACACACACATATAGATATCTATATATATCCACCAGTCACCATTCATCAGTCATGACGCTCAATTCGTGTTGGCCCAGCTCTTGAACCACTCCAACGATTCGGGATTCGCGACACTGGCATTTGTCTTGATGTGTAGGCCTGATAGGATCTGCTTGATAGCCACTTCGATTCTACAGCCATACAAAATTTCACTGTTAACAGACCACAGCAAAGAGCGGCAGTGGGTGCCAAACAAAACAAAAAAGGGAGGGACATGAACTTACTTCTTGCCGTTGCCTGTCTTGGGAATACCGGCCCCGCACTCTTCTACCACGGCAGGCACGTGCCGAGGACTCAATTCGGTGCGAATCTTGGCTTTGATCTGGCCCCTCAACTCATCCGTGAGGCTCTGCCCTGCGACCATGACCAAGAACAGACACACAGTCTCGTCCCTATCCGTCTCCCTCCTACGACCAACACACACAGCATCCTCGACGTACGTGGGGAAGAAGCGCGTAAGGATGTTGTATATTTCTGCGGACCCGAATCGAACACCCGAAGGCTTCAGAATACCATCTGAGCGACCTAGCATCACCAGACCACCTGTGGCCGAATCGGGAATCTTGACGAAGTCTCCGTGATGCCACACCGGTCCGCGGACGCCGCAGACGTTTTCGAATCTCTCGAAGTAAGCAGCCCTGTACTTGCTTTCGCCGTCGGGACCGAAGAATGTGAGAGGTTGGCAGGGGAAAGGCTTGACGCAGACTAGATCACCCTGTTCGTCGGAAGGGACCTCCTCGCCCGTCAGCGAGTCCACGACGCGGATGGCCATGCCCAGACCGGCGCATTGTATCTGGCCAACACGTACGGGCAGTAATGGACACGGAGCCCCGAAAAGAGAGAGAATGTCCGTGCCTCCCGTGATGGAGGCGAGGTTTACATGCCGTGGGAAGGCTTCGTAGACGAATTGGAAGGTCGATGGTGGGAGAGGCGAGGCAGTCGAGTAGATGGCCTCCAGTGACGACAAGTCGAGGCTGGGGTCTTGGATGGGGCGGACGTTGTTGGCCTCAAGAGCAGTGAGGTAGGCAGCTGATGTGCCGAAATGGGTGACTTTGAGGTCAGAAAGAAGCTTAGGCAGAGAGAGGTACGCGTTGGGTCGAAAGGGCGATCCAGAGTAAAAGATGAGCGTCGTTCCGACAGCCAGAGCTCCGATGCTCCAGTGCCACATCATCCACGACGTCGTAGTGTAGTATAGCATACGAGCGGACGGCGTCAAAGAGCAGTGCAGCATGTGCTCCTTCTTGTGCTGCAGCAAAGTCCCCAGCGCCGTGTGCACAATGGCCTTGGGTAAGCCCGTCGTGCCGCTCGAGTACAAGACGTATAGCGGATGCGACGGCGGGAGCTGTTCGAATGTGAGGCCATCGTCAGAGGCGCTCGCCAAAAAGGCGTCATAGTCGACTGCGCGCACACCATGTACCTCGAGACCCGCCAGTCCCAGATCGGTATCGATATTGTTGATGACGACGACGGTTTCGAGGCCAACTTTCTTGAGATCGGCTACGATGTCCTTCGTTTTGGATGTGCTGGGCCACTCCTTGCCGTTATACACGCTGCCATTGTCCGCGAAGAGGACTTTCGGACCAATTTGGCTCAAACGATCGAGTACCGCCGACACACCACTGTCGGGACTGATACCCGTCCAGATGGCCCCAATCGATGCGGCGGCCAACATGGCCACCAGGGCTTCCACATGGTTGGAGACATACCCGGCCACAACGTCGTGAGGTTTTAGACCTATGGCGCGCAAAGCGTTGGCACAGCGGCGCGTGGCCTCCCGTAGGTCCGCCCATGACGTTGTCCTCAAATCTCGGGAAAATTCTGTAGTCGTGATGACAGCCGTAGTCGACGGATCAATCGCAGTCGCCGTGGGGGGGAAGAGAAGATTCTCGGTAAAGTTGAGCCGACTGGACGAGAAGAAGTCAGGTCGGGGGTACATAGGACAGTCTTCGGGAAGGGCCTGTAAGTGATCGCAAGGGGGGTCAGCGGAGAGCTGGTTCCGGCGAGCGAAACCGCAATATGAAAGTCCACTCCATTATGAATGGCATTCAGCACACACATTTGGAACAAACTGAAAGGGTAGAATTCAGTCAGCAGAGTCACTGACCCTCTCAGCTTTCTTGGATGAGACGATGCCGACAAAGTCCCAGACATCCTCCCAAAATGCAGACACATGGTCTACAGACCATTGGTAAAGGCCAGGATATCCAGCAAGGCTCATTCCATGCTTTTCGTTGACCTGCTGGATGAATTGCCACATGGGCGTAGATGTCGGAGCAGCATGCCTCCAGAGTTCGTCCGAGGTAGGGAGCGGTCCGTCGACGCAGTCGGCCATTTCGGCGCTCTGATTCTCTCTTGTCTAGGCGGAGCGAGAACCAGACGCGTATAATTCCCGATGAATGCGTCAAGAAGGAAAAGTATATCTCTACGAACAACAGGGACGGGAAGCGAACGAGAGAAAGCGGTCTTCACGGTAGTGGTCTCGGTGTTGTGCCGAGGGTTGACTTGATGTCAAGTACATTTTGTTACATACTGTACAGCCCTGAGCCGAAAGGCGGGGGAGGGGCAACAAAGCCGCGATGCGACCCGGCTGGAACAAGACTACCTAATACCTCCACGAGGCGTCACCTCAATCGGGCCAAACGAAGGCTCATGGTCCATGGACCATGGCATATCCGCGGATGGGTCAGGACTCAGAGTACAAAGACGGCCGTGTTCCGCATGGGATGCATGCCACGTTTTGGTCCGTCGGGCGGGTTGCCGTACGTACCTAGCCCGACGCAACCCGCGCTGTCGGCGTTCTGGTGTCTCCGGGCGGCCGCCGCTTTTCCAAATGGGCCCGGACGGACTGTCAATGTTTATGAGGTTTTCGCTAGAATTCACTTGAACTTGTTTCCTTTATGTTCCGGCGGCCTCGGGCTTTATCGGGACTTGGACAATGCACACAATAGGTACAAGTCTGAACTGAACGTAGGTGTAAAGGTAGGTACTTACGGAGTAGACCATTGGAAATACGGAGTAAGGCCCCATTGATAGACGACCGAAGGGCTCCACTTGCGCCTCGCTGGCGAATGCCCTTCTCGCACTTCTCATACCTTGCATGCAATTTAACATGGCGCGTATCCGTAACTTGACTCGAGAGATTGACACAAAACGCGCGCCAGGCGAAAACATGAAGGATCCAAGGAATGTGATTAGGTTCCAAGCAATGTCTGTGATGTGGTGCAGCGAGCGTTGGAAAAATCAGACCCGCGCAAGACATCATGACACCATGTATCCACGACATCCACCATGACACCATGACCACCCATGCCTTTCTCTCGGGAATCCATGTGCCGCCACTTCCTATCGCGCGAATGAACTGATGACGTCTGTCGAATTCTGCGAAGGTCGTGTGCGAGGGCGACGATGCCACCATTCGGAACAGTGAAGAGTAAGACGATGCCGTGCTAAGAGGTCAGGACGGAGGCCGTGTCAGTAGATACTAGATAGGTAGGTACATACCTATGTACCTATGTAGGTACTTCATGTGCTGTGCGGAACTGTAGCAAGGCCAGGTACTCCATATCGCCTGTGATGAGGCAAAGAACGCGATCCACAGACGTAACGAAGAAAAAGAAATCGGGGGAAAATCGGACGAGAAGAATCCATCGTTTCACGCGTGCCTTGTATTACGGGAAAGCTCATTGCAGCGCGTTCGCAAGACTGTGGCAAGGCTGCGGCGTGCCGCACTGTACTGCTTTCAGCGCACAAGCCCAGAGCCCAGACCAGAGTGGAGTCCCACAGCCTACAGGAGCCCAGAGGCCGTCTGTTCCAACTTCCCGCGTTGATCCATTACTCCGTAGGTACCTCCCTCAGCATCCACTCCGGGATCCACTCATCAAGTCGCCTTGCAGCCTTGGCAAACACCTCCTGGGCCTTCATATTACCAATGCGTGCTGGTCATTCTCCCCCATCTTCAACTTGCTCATTCTCGTCACATCGTTCTCACGGCGCGCACATGGTGAGTGCTTTTTTCTTCTCACGGCTATCCTGCTTTTCTCTATCAGCCTTGCGCTTTCCGCTGGCCTTGCAAACTTGTCGCTGTGGCCAGTCAATTGGCTTGTCTCGGCCTCAAGTTGAGCCACTATCCCCTGATTGTTCCCCTCCGACTGTTCGAGTTGCCTCATTTCGCCCTGCCACCGGCCGCGCCAGCTGGATATTCCGTGCGCTTCCATTGTGTATAATTGCGCGGTTTGGGGAGTTGCGGAGCAAAGTGTTTTTCGCGCCTCCTCGGTTGACCGAGCCTCTGGATGTGGCAATATCGAAAAGACAACCCGCCATCAACCGCCTGCCTTGCTCGACTTTTGACCAGTGCCACGACAAGGTTGCTTTTTCTTTGTCAAACGTTTTGTGATAAATTTTCTATCTCGTGCGCTGTCCTGGCTGCTAACTCCTCTTTCCTGAAACAGAAACTAAAGACGGCCCTGTGAGCGATCGACTCATTCTCGATAAGCAAGTTCTTGCTTCCGCTCCGGGTCCCTCCTGTCGTAACTACCTTCGTTCTCAAGTAATCGCACTCGACGAAAAGGAATATGCCCCGCAAACTGACCAACCCCTTCTCGTCCTCGTCCGCCATGTCGATGTCTGAAAAGACGGGCGAACGACGTCCTTCATCTTCCAAAGCAAACCGTCTCAGTCAAATCTTCTCGTCTAGCGCCAAGCCAAAGGACCCTACCTCTGCACAGCAGGTGCTGCTCGCCATGCAACAGCAGCAAGCCCAGTCTACTGTGACTCAACAGCAGCAGATGCAAGTCAACGGGTCGCCTGCCGGCATCTCACCTCCGTCGACGTCTCTTCCCATCATCTCCTTGTCCACTGCGGTTGCCGGTGATCACAACAACAGTTCTGAGCCGCCAACCACCACGCTCTTCCGACCCCAGTCGGCAGAGGAAACGGAGAAGAAGCGAAGAGCGGACGCGCAGTTTGCCCCTCTCTGCCACCCGAGCCATCTCTACGTCAGCAAGTCACATGGCAGGCCTTTGCAAACACCGGTCGAAGACGAGCCTCCCTATTACTTTCTCTTCACCACCTACATCAGCTACCTTTTGCTTATCCTCGTGGGTCACATTTGCGATTTCTTCGGCAAGAGATTTGGCAATCAGAAACACTACCAGTCTCTCAAGGTTCAAAATGGCTATGCCCCCCTCAATGATGATTTTGATAGCTTTTATACCAGACGATTGAAGATGCGTCTGGACGACTGCTTTGCTCGGCCGACGGTTGGTGTTCCCGGACGATTCATCACCCTCATTGATCGTAAGTCGGATGACAACAACCGCACCTATCGATATACCGGTACCTACACTGAGACTCTCAACATGAGCTCCTACAACTATCTGGGATTTGCACAATCCGAGGGTCCTTGTGCCGACGCTGTAGAAGAGTGCGTAAGGCGCTATGGTGTTGCCACTGCCAGCCCGCGAGGCGACGTGGGTACCACTGATTTGTCGCTCGAGGTTGAAAAGGAAATTGCAGCTTTTGTCGGCAAGCCTGAGGCCATGGTTTTCTCCATGGGCTACGTGACCAATGCCAGCTCATTCCCCGCTCTCGTCTCGAAAGGATGCTTGATCATCTCGGACGAACTGAACCATGCGTCCATCCGTATTGGAGCCCGGCTGTCTGGTGCTGTTATTCAATCATTCAAGCACAACGACATGCGTTCCCTCGAACGTGTTCTTCGCGAAAGCATTTCTCAAGGTCAGCCGCGCACCCACCGCCCCTGGAAAAAGATTCTGGTTGTCGTCGAGGGTCTGTATTCCATGGAAGGCACAATGTGTGATTTGCCCGGCATTCTTGCGCTCAAGGACAAGTACAAGTTCTACCTGTTTGTGGATGAGGCACACTCCGTTGGTGCCTTGGGACCTCGTGGTCGCGGTGTTTGCGATTACTTCGGCATTGATACCTCGCGGGTGGACATCTTGATGGGCACCCTGACAAAATCGTTTGGTGCCAACGGCGGCTACGTTGCTGCTGAGAAGCACATTATTGATAAGCTACGAAGCACAAATGCATCGACAATGTATGGCGAGGCTCCAGCGCCATGTGTGCTCATGCAGATTCTTGCCTCTCTGAAGCTCATCACCGGCGAGCTTTGTCCTGGACAGGGTGAGGAGCGCCTGCAGCGCATTGCATTCAACTCACGCTATCTTCGCCTCGGCCTCAAGCGACTCGGATTGATTGTCTACGGCCACGATGATTCCCCAATTATTCCTGTCACCTTGTACAACCCCGGAAAGATGCCTGCTTTTAGTCGGGAGATGCTGAAGCGCAAGATCTCGGTCGTCGTCGTCGGCTACCCCGCCACGCCCCTCATCAGCTCGCGCGCTCGTTTCTGCGTATCCTCGGCTCACAACAAGGAAGATTTGGACAGATTGTTGGCGGCATGCGACGAAGTTGCCGATATTTTGCAGATCAAGTTCTCGACGGGCGTCGCTGGCGGACTCAAGCCCTTGCCTTCCACAGTCGATGTTCCTCCCGAGAAGGAGCTCGAGTGGAGAAGGGCCAATGGGGTGCCCATCGAGCCTCCTCGCTGGAACTTGGAGGACATCATTCGGGCTGGTGTACGGGATGCGAAACGCCCGCTTCGATAAATATCATGTCTAAGGAAGCGAAGAGTCGAGACGAGCTGAGTCGAGGCCAGGAGCATCGGCAGTCTGGTGATGGGAGGTTGATTCATTCAAGGCGTTGATATATTCCACGTGTCACGGAACCGGGATGCAGGGATGGGGAGTTTTTTTTCTTTTCTTTTTTATGTGTCCCTTTTTTTTTACCCTTTTCTCCTTTTCCTTCTCTATTTCTCTTACTCTTATGAACCTTAGCATCCGACGTACGTAGACCTCGGAATGGCTACGGTTCTGTAAACGCTGGGATGCGTTTTTAATACCTGGCTTGTTTCTACTTTCTTGCCCGAGTCTGTGTCGTGCACGGGGTGTGAGTTAAGCCTGAGCTGAGCCATGGGGATCTGGCGTTGAGGCGGGTATGCCTAGGTGCATGACGAGCATCATTGTTACTATAACATATCATTATAATCTTGATCCTATTGTGGCCTTCCCTTATTCTCCTTCTGCTTCTTCTCTGCGCTATCTTCTTCTTCCTCTTCTCCTCCTGTTTCATGTCTCCTTACTCCTCTTATTCTCTCTTCCCCTCCTTTTACGTTCTTCTCATTAGGACATACGACAGAGCGGGCGGCCCCTTACCTGCATGGTAGGCACTGGCACACAGGCGCAGGTGCGCAACATAAATATTGAAGGATCCATTATCAGGGAGCAAACTGGAGGCTATTTTGAGACATTGGTCTAAAGCGCAGGGAGCGCTAGACACCGGTTTGGCTTCATTCGCATATGAGCCCTTGGCTTGGGTAAATGGGCGAGAGTATTTCTCACGAGCGAGGGATGATGTCTTTTGGGAAAGGACTACATATACGTACGTAGACCTGGTGATGGATTCGAAATATCGATCAATGAAGTGTTTTGCCGCCGTGATGGATGGCCTGAGATATGATGACGTAATCGGGACGTCTTTGCTCGTGTTGTCCACGTTTTTATTGTTTTTATTCAAGACTCAAGATGGGATGGATGCCGTGCTCGTCTACCTAGCCTAGCGCCTGGCTGGCTACAGTACCTACGTACCTACATACCTAGGTATTTGTCCCTTTCTGATCGTGTGTCTTTGCCTCTTTTGGGTAGGCTAATAAGAGGCTGACTGGGTACATATCTCGCAACTCGAGATGCAGAGTACAATGCATGTACAGATATCAGGATCAGGGATGCCACCAGGTAACAATTTTTGGAGGTGAGATGTAACTGGTAAAATTCGGACACGTGGCCTAGTGACATGGATGTGACAAGGAGAGATCTTGACGGTCGAGGGTTGATAGTTGACTGATGTCAATGTCAGTGCTCATGGGTAGGTACTCCGTAGACGAGTTGTTGGTTAGCCATAAGTTATAACGAATGCTATTGGAACCTTTGTCCATCCTACGGCTCGGCAATACGGCGAAACCAACCCGCTACACTCGTGTGTATGAGCCTATGAGGTGTGCCTTGGCCAATGAAAGGGCAATGTGTGAAGGGAGATAGGGGTTACAGGCAGGTACGTCTGCATGTCATGCAAGGGAGCTGGCCACGGTTCAGAGGCACACGATATCAGCAATGTATGCCAGTGTAAATACGTATGACAATATGTATGTATCGTGATAGGCTAACATGACTGGCACAACTTACTAGTATGTATGTATGTACATACTCTGTATCGACTGGCAAAGGTGCATAGCTCAGCTGCAGGCTCACATCCACGTGCGGCCAACAAAGCGTCTCTCTATTGTGTACGGTTTGGTTTGCCGAACGGGTCTGCTACTCACCATGCATGCATGCACATGTAGGTATGTACATGGCAACAATACCTACCTCCTAATTTCTCAAGCTGTGGAGAAAAAGAAATCCTAAAGGATGGCACACACGATTAGGTATGGCGGTCGTCAGTTGTTCGCAATTCCAGGCGCTGCACTTCGACCAGCATCACGGGACCACGGCTACCTGTCTTTGATGGATGGCAAAGATCCCTTTGTAGACATGGCCAAGCCATGTGTTCAAGGGAGCTGACAAAGAAAACCATAGCCATAGAGAGAAGAGAAGACAGCACAAGGAGCTCGTTTCTGGATGGATGGCCTGCTTGGTCTTGGAATGAGTTTATTCGTGCTGGTGCCATGTCTTTAAGCCTGTAAGGTACTTAGACATCTAGGTACCTAGTAGGTACTTGATTGAGACGTGCGTCAACTTCGGTACCTAGGTAGGCAAGTACCTAGGTAGGTAGGTGATGGCAAGAGGGAGTGTGCATTGCATGCACAGGGGGGCGAGAATAGAGAAAAAGAAAAGAGGATAAGGACAGGATGTAAAAAAAAGAAGGGAAAAGAAAAGAAACTCCGAGACAGCGTAATTGAGAGAAAGAAAGGGGAATAATAAGGGAGAATAAAAGGAAGAAAGGCAGAGTAGGATGGAGGAAAAAGGAAAGACACGTCAAGTCAAGTAAAGCAAGCACTGCAGACTCTCACTTCTTCTGCTGCATTAACTGCATGCCGCGATGGGTTCACGATGCACACACGGCATCACGTGCCCGACGATGAGCGGATCAGCATTGACAGACATGCAGATTGCAGGTGATTGGGAGATGCTGTGAGGATGGTCGAGGAATCAATGCAAAGTACGTGTGGAAGGACACAGGATGTAGGATTAAGGTAGGATAGGTACGAGACCTGATATGTACACATCTACACGATAGGGAACCTGGAATAGGTACAATACTATGTATGTATCACGGAGTAGGTACATACTCCGTATGTACATAGGTACCTTACCTGGTACCTAGGTACCTATTCGTACGCTGCCCCTCTCTGCGGCCGTGGCCCGTGGCCCATTCCATCCACTCTGCGGGCTTCTGCTCGGGCTGTCTACCAGTACCAACAGACAGAGCATCACCGAGTCGGCATCTCACCACCAACACGCATCTTCCACACTTGCTCCCTCATCCAAACAGCATACTCAGATCACATACTTCGGTCACGCCTGCCCAGGCCCCCAGATCAATGCCCTCGGCTCGCAGGAGACACCGCCCTTAGCTTCAGCTCGAGCCACACCCTTCGTCCCCCTCCCACCATCTCCCGCGGGCAAGCTACGTCGAACCATGATGAGCTTCGACGGCGGCACAGCCTACACCGAGTCCGACGCCGAGGACGATTTTGAGCGAGGCGTGCACGATCGTTCCCCCGTTGGCGAATCGGAGACCTCACCCATCGATTCGGAGCCGTCGACGTCGACCGAACATATTCCTACGCCGGGTGCCCGCCGCTCCAGCACCGACCCGGCTCTCGAGAGCATCATCACGGATTGGAGTGCCGGGGAGTGTGCCGACTTTGTGAGCACCATTGGCTTGCCTCAGTACGCGGAGAGCTTTGTCGGTATGGGTCCCTGGCGTCTCACGTTGTCTCTGTTCACTGCAGACTGAACACACGTTTCGCCGTTGCTTATCGTTACTCCTTTTTTTTTTGGTCTTGATACTATGCATGCCACGAGTATACATCAAGGTCGCTATGGCACCTTTTCAGACTTTGCACTGTGCTTCAATGCTGTTTCAAGGTGGCTTTGCTTCTCAGGACTCAAATTGATCTCATATTCCCTCGGTAGAAAACGAAATCGTCGGCGAAGCGCTGATTGCTCTGCATCACGATGACTTGAAGAGCATGGGCATTTCCAGCGTCGGGCATAGATTGTCTATCCTAAAAAGGGTGTACGACGTCAAGAAGGCGCAAGATGTGCCCAGCGAGAGCGACCACTACTCCCCCTTGTGTAAGTACAATCTCTCGTGAGACCAAAGCCACCGCTTGCTAATGGATGTGCGTGCCATGGGATGAAGCTGCCGATGCGGAGGCGCAATATGCCAACGCGACGCTCAAGGATATCAGAATTCTGGTCGAACAGCTACGCCTACGAGACGAACGAATCAACATGTTGGAACTGGATCTGCGACGCATGACGGACGATTTTAGAAGGCTTCGAGAGGACATGCTGCCCGCCCTGCGGCTTGTCAAAGACCAGCAGACGCCGTTACCAACGGTCAGCGGGGGCGGCTCCGGTCAAGCGTACATGTTCGAAGCGACCGTCTCTCCTCCTCCTCCTGCCGCCACTACGCCATCGCTCGGATCAGGCCCTGGAGTCATGAGGCAATACTCGCAACGAAAGATTCTCATTGGCGCAACCGCGAAGACAGCCTCTCCCACGCAAGCTATTCCCGATAGGTCCCTCTCGGATCAGAACCTGGACCCCTCGAGCGCTGCTGATCGAGGTGCCCTGTCGTCGTCGCATTTGGCAGCGGCAAACGGGTCCGGCCAGACGTCATCCGCGCAGCTTTCGCCCAACTTGACTTCCCCAACATCGCCACCAAACTACGCCTCGGGGGCCACATTGGGATCACGGACCTATCGCGGCGACAACTCTTCCACGCCTTCCAATCGGTCTACCTTGAACGACCTAGACCAAGGAGGCTACCTGTCGAGAGACAAGGCTGGAGGAACTGGCTCCGCAGGCCCTCCTCGCCGCCGCGAAACCCCCGCGCCCGACACGCCCATCAGCGGCCCGAACGGCTCATCATCCGTCGAGGTATACAAATCGTTCCGCGTCAGCATGGAAGACCCCTGCCACAAGGTCCTCCCCGCGGCGCTAAGGAAGTACAACATTAGTCCTCCGTGGGATAACTACGGCCTGTACATCGTGTACGGGAACCAGGAGAGATGTCTGACCATGGACGAGAAGCCCCTGATTTTGTTTAAGCAGCTGGACAAGGAGGGCAAGAAACCAATGTTTATGCTTCGGAAAACTACAAATGCGCAGGTGGATGGCGAGCCTGGGAGTGCGGGCGTGGCGAATGCGGTGAGGGGGGCGTCGACGGGATTTGATCCGCCGGGAGGGATCATATGAGGTGGGTGGGTGCGCAGACTACGACTTGTTATGATACGTCTATCAACATCGGTCACTTTGGAGTCGGGTTCTCATTTTCGGTATAGAGGGATTGGCTCCCTGTGCGACTGATGCGTCGCATACTCAAGTCGTGCGCAGACGCACAACCCCTCAGTCACTGACTCATACTCACTCATGCTCGTACTCACACTCACACTTACATTTACATTTACACTTACACACACTCAAACTCGCTCAGTCGCTCACACGCACCCCAACTCGGATGTTTCACGGTCCACGCCTTAGCAACTCTTCGACAAACCATCAGCGTCCTCTCCACACGCCCCATGCATATTTTCTTCCTCATTTTCCAGCTTTCACAACGGCACGTTGTCCTGCATACTCCTTCATTCATCTTCGTCTCCAAGCATAGCACTCAGTCGCAATCGCAACGCAACAGCGAGGATCACAAAAAAAGCATTGTCATTACTTGCATCACGGGATACGAGAGACGGCGTCTTTTCTTCTTCTTCTTCTTCTTCTCCTCATTCTCCGTACATATACATATATCTCTGGTCTCTTTTGGTATGGCTTGGTACTCTATTTCTTTTTCTTTTCTTTTTTTTTTTTTGGGTATGCCGGCATGGCAGCGGATTCGAGGTGATCTTATATCTTTATACTTTCTTCTTTCTTTTTCTGTGTCTATATTAGGGGGTTAGAGATGGGGACTTTTTGTGCTTATATACCTTCTTCAGTAAACTCTTTTAACTCTTTTTTTTTCCCAAACAAGTTTGTTTCATGGAAATCAGGCCATCTTTCCGAGTCTTGGGACGAATTTGATGTGATTCTGGTATGTACCTACATACACACATAGGAGAGGCTCCGTAGAATGACTGCGTCTCGGAGCTGGAGCTAGGATACGGAGTATGATACGTAAACGTACTTGTTGCAGGGAGGGCGGATATGTAGCCAGCGACCCGGAAGTTTGAGGGCTGCTGTAGTTACTCTTTGGTAATAATTGTATAATTATTATATGAGAGAACGGCCACCTACCTGTACATACGTTTGTTTTTGTGACGGACTTTGCACCCCCGGTTGTTTCTTCCCCGCACCAACTGGACGGAACTCGGCTTGCCCAGACTAGGACTAGTTCGGTATCAGACCGGCGTCCGCGCTGCTTCGTTTCTGCTTCGTTGTGCACATTGCACGACCTTTGAAACTAAATGTATGTGCACGCCTACGGAGTACATGTATATGTACCTACTCCATATGTAGGTGCGGACATACCCCAAGGTACCTAGTTTTAAGAATATGTACTCTGTTGTGGAGAGCAGTCTGTGCTGCTCAGTGCTGCAGCTGCAGTGCGACGTTGAGTCACGCTACCAACGGGAGGTACTCCGTATAATAGGTACATACCTATACCAGACCAGTCAGTGCCACTGCCAAGTCGCAAGTGGTCACTGGTCACCGTGTGGCTGCAGGTCGACGGGACGAAGCGCACCTCGCTTGACCAGATTTGGCCGAATTCCAGCTTGAGGATCCCGAACATACATAGGTAGGTACAGAATGTACCTACATACATACATACCATACCTATCGCGCTGGGCAATATATAGATAATGTGTGGGCTTTTCATGGCCGTAGAGGCGGTAGATATGTCCTGGACGGAGTGCTCTGCCGGTGGTGCTCTGTCTTGGATGACTCATAACGCAACGAGGGGTGATTGAATGGGCGACGAAGACGATTTGCGGACCGATCTCAGAGTTGAGTTCGGATGAGGATTGCTGTAGAAGCTTTTTTAGAGATGATGATGATGATGATGATATTATACACATCTAACTATATACATATGTATATACACATATACCATGGTTGTTGCCAACTCATCAAAAACACATAATACGCAATACTCCCTAAGAACTCGCAGCGAAAAGTCAAGAATTGCAAGACTTTACTCTATAGCTTGAAGAATTACATACATACCATACCTACCTAGCCTCCAGGTAGACGCGGCGGGCATGACATGATGTTGCACAGTAACCAGTTGCATAGCCCCAAAGGCGGAATAGAGTGGCCGCGTTTCTAGTGGCGCAGCTTAAAAGTGGCGCAGCGGCGCGTGACGAATCTCGAGCGGCCGCCAGCGATGGCAACGGCGGACCGACTGATCGACCGATCCCACGAACTTGTCATATCAACAGATAACATTACATACTCCGTAGTTGTGATTCAATTTGTGGCCATGAGAGCATCAGCTTGACGACCTTGAAAACACTTGTCCTCGAACGCTCCCACGAAAAAACCTCACGCGATGCTCGACGCAAACCTCCCCACCTACACCCATCGCCCGTCCGAGAACCCCCTCCAGACGTTCCTCTACTACACGTACAACGGCTCAGAGCCAAGTCCGGCATACCTGCTCAAGCGACCGTCTCCCTCAGTCTCGCGCAGCCAGTATGCTCTGGGTCTCTTGGACGTGCACTGCCCATCCGTCGTATACGCCGAAGTCCTGATCCAGCCCATATGGACGCAGCCGACTCTCTCCGCGGCCGAACTCCGCGCGAGCTCCTCCCCGAGCGGCAGCCCCGCGACTCCCGCGCCTCTCGTGCCCGACTCATTCGACATCTTGCTCTATAACCCAGACCAGCGCATCTCCGTGAAGCGCATTCCCGGCAGCTGGGGCAAATCAGAGACATGGGAATTCGAAGTCCCAGAGCGTACCTTTAGGATGCCCAGCGCCAGCGAAATCGACCGAGACGCCGGGCTAGCGGTCTCAGACCTAGCCCCCAAGGTAGTCTTTCGCTGGAAACGAGACGGCCGTCTCAGCAGGGACATGTCATGCTACATGTGCGGATCGAGCCTAGGCGGCACGAAAAGCAAGGAACCCGACATCACGGTCGCCATGTTCCGGGCCGCCAAGAGCGGGAGCATCGTCACCGTGTACGAGCCCAACATGGCGCGCGTCGCCGTGGAGGATCGCAAGGGTCTCGAAGTCGCGCTGCTCCTGGGTGCAGAGGTTGTACGAGACTTGTACCTCGTGCCGCGGCATGATCCGTTCAACACTGGCGGCGGCGGCGGCGGCGGCGGCGGCGGCGGCGGACCAACACGACCGCCATCATCATCGCCCCCGCCGCCGCAGTCGATGTCCTCGAAAGACACCGTGGTGCGGCCCCTGCCCCGGCCGGGCCACGGACACACGACGGCTAGTACCGGCGCCGCCGCGGCTGTCAGTCAAGCGCAGGTTGATGCTGAGACCAAGAGACTCCAGGCCATGGTCGCCGATGAGAAGAAACTACAGCGGGAGCGCGAGCAGCGAGATCGAGAGGAGCAGGACCGTATTCGGAAGATGCTTCAGGAGGAACAGGATGCGCAGCGCCGCAGACGAGAAGCGGAAGTCGAGCAGGAGACAGAACGGCTTCGTAGACAGTATGGGATGCAGCAGCAGCAGCAGCAGCAGCAGCAGCCGCCATTGCCTCCTCGTCCGGTTCCCAACCAGGCGCATCCGTACGCTTCGGGCGGTTTGGGCGGTTTGGGAGGGAGCCAGCAACAGCAACAGTTATCTCCTGCAACGACGCCGCCTCGACCGAATAGCACGGGACCGCCCTCCGGCAGCGGCACGAAGAAGAAGCATTCTGGCCCGCTCAGCGCACTGCTTGGTCCATATGGCGGTGTTCCGGGCGCGACGATGAGTGGTTTCTTCCACCGGCTAGATGAGGATAAGAAGAAGAAGCGGGTACAGAAGAAGAGGAGTTTGTAGGGAGGGACCCTGGACTCTGGAGGAGAATTTCAAATGCATCGCGGGGCGTTGGGCGTGTTATGGTGTTCTGGGTTTGTCCTGGACTATGTGAACTTGGCCACAATTTACAAACGATCTGGATTGGCTTTTTTTTTTCTGACATCCTTTTGACTGGTGTTCTGATTACTCGGTGTTGATTGAGCGTGGACGCGTACGTACATTTTCCACATGGCCAGTGGCAGGTATGTACATGTGCGCATCACAGGGGCTGGAAACTTGCATGCACAACTTAAACTCCGTATCTGGATCAACATCTTTCCATCGCTGCCTCTATGTGACTGGTTTTCGGGCCGGAGCAACTAGAGCTGAAGTGGAACTGATTCTACCGGAGTCGTAATAGAGGCCCTTATGCAAGTTGCAACTATCCTATCCCGTCCCGTCAGTCCCATGTGAGCTCGTGGAGAGCATGCTACCTCTTGAACTCGTTCTTCGATGGACCCCTCACAGCCTGGGTCTTGCACTCCCAGCTTGCCTCTCCGTTAGCCAGTTGAACGGCGTGTTGGACCTTGTAACCCCGTCTACTAATGATTGCTTAAGTCTTTGCCCACAAACGACCCAATGAGTCGCCTAGTGCGTCATTCAAGGAACGTCTTGTCTTGGGCCTCGGCCTAACTGAGCCGGCCCCGGTGAGTGTCGCTTTGTGTTTGCTCCCGCTTTCCGGCCGGCGAACGGGCAAAAAGCCAACAGGACAAGTATACAAGAAGACAAGCCATCAATGACATGGTATCGTTATCAAGGGAAAATCCTTCCTCTTGCCACCTGTAGTCCAGCCGTGTAGGTATGCATGTCTTGCCTCGACAGTCTGGCCCTTGTAGACCCGACGCTCTCATACCGCGGTCCACGAATGTGAGCTGGGAAACGCCCGTGGATCAGCACAATGAGGCTAGCCTACGAGAGGCCTTTCACCTCGTCGTTCTCGTTGATGCCCCTTTCCCACATCATCCCTCTGCCGCCGCTGCCTCGCACCCATCCGTACCCTCACGCTACCTCCTCGAGCTTCAAGTCATTCATCAACATGTACCGACTGAGCAAGATCCAAAAGTACCGAAACCAAACCATCTGGCTCTTATGCGCCCTCGTCATCGCGCCCCATGCCCTCGGCAGCCCCTGCCCCCCCAGAAGCTGGTTCATAAAGAGCAGCCCCCCCGGATGCGGCCCGTCGCGATGCCGTGATCCAGCAACCCAGACCGCCATGGTCGCAAACACATCCAGAAACCCGCTGTATTTCCGCACCATAGGGACCGACGTCAGGGTATACAAGTCGACGGGACACGGCCACTCAGCCTTTTCGCGCATCAGCATCGAGAGGAAGAGCCGCGCGCCGTGGTACAGCGACATGTGATTCGGATGCGACGACACCCCTTGGGCATCAAACGTGATGAGAACATCGATATTGGCAGTGGGCTTGCTACCAGCGTCAGAGACTCGCTGTGGGCTCACCTGCGGCGCAAAAGCGCTGCAGAGCAAGTTTGCGATGCGAGTGGCATCCCACTCTACGGTCATGGAGTCGGGGAAGTCGGTTCTGTCTCCCTCTCCTCGCCCCGTAATCCGTGCCAGACAGTTCGCCGCATACCGCAGATG
>QEQW01000238.1:0-36480 GCA_004016085.1 Claviceps quebecensis
GGTGAACGGCTACTCAGCACCGAGGGAAGATGATATGCTCACCATTTCAAGAAAGAGCGCTATGTTACGCATTACTCAAGCTACGCCGCCTGGTCTCCTTCTCAATCTCCTCTTCCACCTGCAGGGTTTCATGCTTCTGCTTCGCCTCACGCAGGGCAAACAGCCCCAGCGCATGTAGTCTCGATCCGTCGCCCTTGTTCTCTCCCGATGAAGAGGCGGTGGTGGATGCTGTGTCGCCCATGTCGGAATCGGTGGGGTCGTCTTCGTGCTCCCGGAGCTTCTGGATCCGGTTTTGGAGCTTGACGATTTCGATGGCGCGGCGGAGGCGGGCTCTTCTTCGGAAGGCTTCGAGCTCGGGGAGCAAGTTATGGTCGGTGGCGTTCTTACCGCTCAGCCAGATGTGGTTGAGTGCTTCCTAGAGGGGTGTGAGTTCGTTGGGCATACACATACACCAAGGCGCAGTTTCGTCTTTCCTCCCTTGACTTCAAGTTTCCTTCCGTGCCTCCTTTATTTGACATACCTTGCTGGTGCTGCGCTTCTCGGGATCGGGCACAATCAGACCGAGGATGAAATCCTTGGCGTCTTGACTGACGTCTTTCCAGTATCGCTCGTGGAACGGGACGGGCGCTATGGTGCACTCGCGCAGCAGATCGCGCAGGTTCTCGCTGCGGAAGGGGGGGTATCCGCACAGAAGAGTGTAGGTGATGACGCCCATGGACCACATGTCTACAGGCTTGCCGTGGCCCTTTTGCTCCATGACTTCTGGTGCAGCGTAGCCGAATGATCCAGCCATAGTCTTGAGGGTTTCTTCCTTGCTGTCGAGGGTCTTGGCGATACCGAAATCAGCGAGAATGAGGTTCGAATCGGGCTCACGCGTGATGTAGAGAAGGTTTTCCGGTTTGAGATCTACGACACATGTCAGCGTACAGAAGACTAGAGCAGAACTGAGAACAGCGGCCCGGGGAGCTTACCTCGGTGGACGACGTCGTTATCATGCAGATAATCCACGGCCGACATAATCTGCTTGATGGTCTGGGATGCATCCTTCTCGGTGAACTTGCCCTGTTCGCAAATTCGGTCGAAGAGCTCTCCACCAGTCGCCAATTCCGTGACAATGTAAAACTTGTCCTGTAATCTTCCTGTCAGCCTTCACGCGGATCGGCCCTTTTCCCAGGTCTTGACAGACAACACGTACCCGCGACTCGAACCAGTCCACAAATCTGACAATGTGTGGATGTTTCAACCTCTGCAGCATATCAAGTTCATCGTAAACCATCTTCTCGTTGCCCTTGACATTCTTCTTCAGAATAATCTTGACGGCCACCTTGCCCGTCGGGCCATCTGCCTCGCGAACGACTCCATAGGTGCCAGCACCTAGAGTTTTGCCGAATCGATATTTTGCTCTGTTTATAACCGTTACACCAGCGCATGACGTTAGCCATCAGGTTTCTCATGCGCGATCCGAGGTTGCGGGGTCGAGACTCAATCATACTTCTTCTCGTAGCTTTCGGGCTGGCCGTGAAGCCGATTGAGCATTCCTGCGACTTGAGAGATGGTACAATGTCAGCGAGGACGGCCGCCTTGGAGTGCGCCCATCACGCATTACGATCTTGACAGCCTCTAACGAGTCCAGATCTTGACGTACAACTCATGCTTGTAAATGGCGGGGCAATGTCGCGCCCAGGTAGACGGGGTGGATTGGATTGGATCGCTTGCGTCTGGTTCGAGACTATGCCTCGAGCTGCAACGGATCCGAAGCGTTCCTTGCTGCGATGTGCGAGCTTTGCGGCTGTGTGTCTCAGCGAGGTGTCAACGTCTGAATGTGAGGCGACAGGTAACGTAGCGACAATATCGGCGCGGTGAACAAGGAGCAGCGAGCAATGAATAACGTACAATGGAGCGACGAGCAATGCGCGAAGCTGGGCGTGAAACTCGCAATAGACGGCTGCGTTGCAAAGGAAAGGCCACCACGCAGTTATTATTACCCCTCAGAGCTCAGCAGCACAGGATTGCAGAGCCGCTGAGTTGGGACTTGGGAGTCGGCACGATGGATTGCGTTCGGGGTCTCTCGGGGTTTGGTTGGACAGGGTCCGATCCATCCATATCCAAATGCAGCCGACCGCGGATGTCAAGTTGTCTACACCCTTGATATATGTACATAGGTACATTATACATACCTACCTATGTACAGGCGGCGCTGTACTCCGTACTCTGTACTACCTACTCTGTATGTAGTACATAGGTAGGTATGTACTCCGTGCATAGAGAGAAATGGACAGACTAGACTGTTATTCGTACTCTGTACTCCGTACTCCCTACGACACATGTATTGCTGGAGCATGGCTGAGGCCGGAGAGATGCCGATGCATCAGCCTCATGTAGGTAGCTGTCAACTCGCAGTCGCGGACTGACGGCGGCCTCATTGAGTCATTCCTTCCCTACACAGCCTCTGCGGCGTCTGCAGCGGCTCCGGGCCAATAAACCGCGCCCTTTCTGCCTGCTCCATCGCGGGACGCCCCCGCCAAGCGCAAGGGAGAACCCCTCAGTACCCCTCAGTGCCCCCCAGTGCCCAATCTAGTTGGCCAGCTGCCTGCCGAACCCCAAACACAGGCGGACTTGGAGCTTCTTGGCCAGCGCCTCAAGCCGTCTCAGGTTGGCAGCTGCAGAGCTGCCTGCCGAGCGAGCCAGGAAGAAATGGCAGGGAAGGGCGACCAGGGAAGCCTCAAAACCGCCCACTGGTTCCCGCATCCATCCGGGGACAAGGCCAGATCAACCTTCATACCACAACACCATTCTACCGGACGTCCTTGTGTATCGCCATCATGGCTACCCCTTTGCGAGAGAAGCGCGTGGCCAAGGAGCGTCAGAAGGTACGTATGCTCGTTCCTCCTCCTCCTCCTCCTCCCTCTTCGCCCGGATGTAAGGCGCTCATTATTTACTCACCATGCCGCTTCTCGTACATAGATCGAAAAGGCGGGCCTCGCGCCAGGCATCGAGCTCATAGACGGTGACAGCCTCCAGAATTGGGTCTTTGATATCCGGGTTCTTGATTCGAACCCTCTATACGAAAACCAGATCTTCCGTCTCAAGTTTTCGTTTCCTCCGTCATATCCTATAGGTATGCCGTCTGCCCCAGTCCCCGACTGCCACTCCAAACCTATCACATATCATGTATACTCACTCACATCGACTGTTGGCAGAGCCCCCCGAAGTCACGTTTGACTCGACGCCGGATCGTCCGGTTCCCATGCATCCCCACATCTATTCAAACGGTATCATATGTCTCGACCTTCTGGACACCCAAGGATGGAGTCCTGTGCAAAGCGCCGAGAGTGTTTGCATGAGCATACAAAGCATGCTCACCAGCAATGTCAAAAACGAGCGTCCGCCAGGAGATGAAGACTTTGTGAAGCAAAACCGCCTTCGGCCTCGAGACATTGAGTTTCTATACCATGATAACGACGTATGACCAATTTGCCAACCTTCTTTACGACCGGCGATGCTCTGAAGAACTAGCGATGCTTGGATAGATGTGACGGGTAGGGACATGTGGTGCCACTTGGGCGGTTTTTATTCGGTGTTAGATCGATATATAGCTCACAATGAGCGATAGACGAAGTGCCGTTCAAGTTCGTGTAGTGATCTTGGTCAGGGTTGGGCACGATCACCAGTCTGACCTCTCCATCACATGCATCGTGGCTTTCTACACAAAGGTTTACCTTCAAGCTCGGCCGCAGGATATTTTCAGCCGCCCAGACGGACCAGAGGGGCCTCTTTGAGGCGTGATTAATCTCGACCGGAGCAAAGGGGCCTGCTTGAAAGTTGAGGCTTGTGATTCTCCGCCTGTATCTTCGCCACTCTTCTGCGAAAAAGATAATTTAGATCTGTTTTTTGCTATGTGCCTTCCTTCAGCTTCTTGAATACAAGGCTATAGTCAGGTTGAGTAGTGTTTCTGTGTGGCATGTATATAAGTAAGCATGTGTGGCAGAAAATGAGTCAAATGACTGACGGAGAATGAGTTCATTCTCAATGGCAGCATGTCGGAGGCTTGGCGTACTCACCTTTGTGTTATAATTTGCAGCACCCGGCCTCGCCTGGACCTGGATCGGGCACCATCTTCAGCTGCTCTCTCGAATGACACAAACAGAGATTTGACGTAATTCCAGCCCCGCTTCATTGATGAATAAATAAATAAGAAACTATAGGAGTGCCCGTGGTTTTTCAATTTTTACCAGCGCCGAAGCTCCCACCGAAATGATGTAGGGGTGGGGAAGACCCAGAACAGTAGAGGTCCTCTCAGTATGATGTATCCCTAAAACAAGACAAGAACGAAGATCCACAGAGTAGACCAGAAGAACAACAATCTTCACTGGATCTCAGCACCTCAGTAAGAGGGGAACAGAATTGCAAAAGCAATTGCAAAGTGAATGTAGAGACTGGATGAACGAATGATTCTCATCACGACGGGCAATGACGGCCACGAAGTTGGAGACAAATAGACACGAAATACGACGGCAAAACCTTGTAGAGACTGATTCCGGGATTGCTTCAGAAAGCAATTGTTTACTTCTTAAATGATGGATGGGTGAGCAAGACCGCCATAAACAGTAGAGGTCCTCTCAATATCCCTACAAGACAAGAACAAAGATCCACAGAGTATGCCAGAAGAACAGCAATCCTCACTCCCACCTTTTCTATACCTCCTATGTCTTTTCACAACTAGAGTCAAACTCATCAAGGTCTTGTTTCCCCGCCGATTCTGCCAAGCCCGTTCTCTTGGCTGTCTGTGGTTTCGCTAGAGACTGCATCTTTGATAGTTTGCCAAGGACTCTCAAAACTTGGGCCAGTCAGTTACTTTGTGGGTTTAACTTTCATGTGTAAATTCATACTCACGGAGTGGAAAGGATACACAAACAGACGTTACGCAGGGGATCACTTTTTTTATGTCGAAGCCTAAACGCACGTAGCCCTTGTTTATTCCCCCAACTTTCCAAGCTATGTCAAGTGAAGACACTTCCTCTCATCAGTCATGCCTAGCCACATAGAAAAGACGATGATCAGCCAAAGCCACGAGAGCATCATGACAACTTATCGATTCCGTCAGTCATCATTAATGATACTATGGCCTAGAAAAGCGTCAGCGACGAAGTCTACGCCAAGAACAGAACTAAAGAGTCCACTTACATCATTGCACCATATGATAGCCCCGTCATCCGAGCAGCTGACCTTGCCAAAGTTCCTAGGCTCAGGCCCCTTTCCCGGATGGCGATCCTTGTTAATGCCGCGAAGGTGTTCGAGATGTTTTGATGACAGCGGAATAGAATGAGGGAATGATCCAGGCAAGATGGGGGGATTGCCAGACAGTCTTAGAAAGGCGGGGCGTGTTCTTCGTTGCTTCCTGTTTTTGACCAGTGGTCACTGGTGACTCGTGACTCGTGAGCATCGCTCGTTACACGAGACTACCTTCGCTTATTGTTCACCACTCCTGCCTCTCAAGATATCGGACAGAACTTTGGATGTATATATTTACCCCGTTTGTTTTCCTTGCTTGACCTAGATAATTTCAACGAAGTTCAGTTCATATCTTTCGGTGTTGAGTTGATCCCCGGATCGTGGTCGATTGTCGTTTTCGCTGACTGCTTTGCAGTTTCTCATTCTTCGTCGTATCGTGGAGATCCTGAGAGGATCTCTGTTGTTTGTGTTCTCTTCCTCTACCCACCTTTTTCTGTCTTCGGTTGTCCTCCTGGACGTCTCTCCTTCCCTTCTCGCTCACAAGAGGCGAGGGAGAGCCGTGCGCAGTTGCCTTACCTCCCAAGTGCAATCGAGCGAACCTTCCTGCCAAAATCTCGAAGGGTCATCTGCACCAGTCTCCGACAACACCTCCAATGTTTGGGTCATTAGATGCGGGGAAGAGATGATCGTGACGCTCGATGCTGGGGGTTTCGCCGCGTTGGTCTGCCGCCAACGTATGAAATGACCGGAATTGCTTGCCTGCTCCCGCCCATTCCACAGTAAAATCGCAGTCGTGTGAGCAACTCGTTCGATGCTTGTGTGATCGTCTCGCGAAACAATATCGTCTCGCTGGTCTGCTTTTAGAAAATGATAAAGTTGCTGAGCCTCCAAGATGTGGTTGTTATTCCTCTGAGGTGATATCGAAAATAAAAAGAATTAGGATGAATGGTGATGGGCTATGATAAGTAGCTCTGGTCTGGTCTGGTTTTCTGGTTTGATTGGTGCAATTGCTACCACAAGAAACCACAGCCCTGTGTTTATACATCGACATTATACTTTTCTTCGACTGTTTATACCGCGGTACCTGACGTTCCCGACAGCTACGGAATAATCAGAGTGGCTAGGTAGATGGATGGATAGGGGTAAGAAGCGATGCTGTACATCAAGCGATCGCCGATGGATGAGTGCAAGTGGTGGCTGTCAGCTGGACAGGGACCAGAGACGCAAGAGCAACCGACGGGTCATACGGCACACATCATTCATTGTGCTTCTGACTTGACGAACACGGAAGGAAGTACGGAGTATTGTTGCGGCCTTTGCAAAGTCCACGTTGTCTTCCAGTCCCCCGAGGGCAAGTGCTATGGGATGATATCAGCAATCGCAATGACGAAAGGTACTTTTGGCTATGCCCAGGGCGGCACCAGAAGGGGCGGTGAATGAAAGTTTTATGTTCCAGGAAGAAATTGATTGATGTGTACCCTTCAATGTAAGTTATGCTCCCAGGAAGAAACTCAATCCAGGCTCTCCCAGATTTGCTTCTCCTGGTTTCTGCGGTACATACCTCTTACCAAACAATACATTGCACAGTACAGGGGTACTAGTGGCCCTTCTATAGCCTTCTCAACTTATATTTGCTTTTGTGAGAATTCTCCGCTTGCCTTCCCACTTTGTGGTTCTATTATTCACGAGGACGTACTGCGTCTAAGGCGCATTCTCCTCGCCAGCCTGAGCCTGCCTGGCAGCGTGAGAGAAGAGGTTGTCGTCCGTGTTCTTCGGGAGCAACTCATCCGGTGCACTCGATCCTAATTAGAGAAGCCGCAAGTTGAAATCGACGATGAAGCAGCTCGAGGACAAGGTGCACAGGCTCATCCTGATTCCGATTATGAAGCGGATGATGCAAGTGCCACTGTGCCACTGCGCATCTTGAACAAGCACTTCCAGCATGTCAATACTTTGTCGGCCTGGGCGGCTTAAAGCACTCATTGTCATGGCTTGCAATTCCACGACACCGACGTCGCATCGGCTTCCGTATGAGCACTAGCTGTAGAACCATCTAGTTTGAAGCATCGCAGATTCGCAAGAGCGAAGCAGCGGCTGCCTGCACACGCATGATACCTCGGTGCAGCTGAGGCATCGAATTTCGCTTTGGAACGACTAAAATGCCCCGTCTTTGAACTGTATGGAGAGCTCTTAGCGGCGGAATCGTGGATGACTACTAGTACCTACTAGGGTTGTTCACCGCCCAGCACCACAGAGGGGCGTACTGGCAGAATGAATGCGACTTCCTGGGAAGCTGTTTGTCACCGCCGCCTCCACTCACTTCGCAGCCTGTCCTCCCGACCACCTGGACGTTTTGTCAATCCGTTGTCTCGAGCCATGATGGCTCCTCGGAGCGACTTCAGCACAGAGCAGGTCCGAAACAAAGCTCGCAAGGACTTGCTTTATCTTCTTGAAGGAGTGAGTAGTGTGGCTGCCCTCACCTCGGAGTGAGCTGCTTGACCCGACCGTCCCGTCACTGACTGCAGCAGGTCCGTGGAAAGAAAAACATTGTGTTTGATAAAAGCCTGGTCGGCCCTATCGGCACCATTGTCAAAGTCAACACATTACAGGAATATGGCGTCGACAAATTTTTCGTCCTGGAGAACGACAACGTGGACACGAGCCAGCAGAACGTTGTCTTCATAGCTAGAGGGGAGTGTGGGCGACACGCCGAGACTATAGCCAGTACGCTCACGTTCCTCGGCTTCCGTCATGATGATTCGTCCACTCTTCTTGGCAAACTAACCCTTTTCCTTCTATTTTGCCTTCGCTTTCCGTTGCAGGCCAAATCAAACGAGTACGAAGCCAAAGCCATACGACGCATGAGTTTCATGTCTTTTGGGTCCCACGACGTACGCTAGTCTCTGATCAGCTGCTGGAAGAAGCTGGCGTTTTGGGCGATGTCAACATATCAGAACTACCGTTATTTTTCTTTCCATTAGAAAAGGATGTTCTGTCCTTGGAACTGGATGATTCCTTCCGAGACCTGTATCTGTCGAAAGATGTGACACCAACCTATCTTCTAGCCAAGGCATTAATGGAAGTACAGCAACATCATGGCCTGTTCCCTCGAATCATAGGTAAAGGTGATAACGCGAAACGAGTGTCAGATCTTTTGGTTCGGATGCGACAAGAGCATCT
Source organism: Claviceps quebecensis (assembly GCA_004016085.1). NCBI lineage: Eukaryota > Fungi > Ascomycota > Sordariomycetes > Hypocreales > Clavicipitaceae > Claviceps > Claviceps quebecensis. Next base: position 8,413 of record QEQW01000238.1, read on the forward strand.
TGCTGGGGAGGACACGAGCGACTCAACCACCGCTGGTTTGACACCGAGCACCACAAACGAAAGCATAATCATTATAGATCGTGAGGTTGATCTTGTCACCCCGCTTCTGACGCAACTCACTTATGAGGGTCTCATCGATGAGGTCTTTGAAATACAAAACAATCAGACAAAGGTCGATACTACTATCGTTGGTGCTCCAGCGCGGTCAGGGGCTGCTGCTACCACACAGGGTCGTAAAGAAACCGTCTTGTTGGACTCGTCTGATAAATTATATGATCAGCTACGGGATGCCAATTTTGCCATTGTGGGCGGGATGCTCAACAAGGTCGCTCGGCGGCTGCAACAGGTTCAATCGGACTATGAAAGCAAGCACAAGACCAAAACTCTTGCTGAACTCAAGGAATTTGTCGGTCAACTTCCAGGGTACCAACAGGAGCATCGAAGCGCTAGGATACACACAGGCATGGCCGAAGAAATCATAAAACACACTAGGACTGATCAATTTAAAGGCCTTTTGGAAGTCCAGCAGAACCTTGCTGCCGGCGCGGATCCGTCTTCTCAATTCGATGCCATAGAGGAGTTGATTGCTTGTAATACGCCATTACGAGAAACACTGCGGCTTCTTTGCATTTACTCGTGCATCTCAGGAGGTGTGAAGCCAAAGGAGTTTGAGCAATTTCGAAAACTCATTCTTCAGGGGTACGGACATCAACATCTGCTGACTCTTTATAATCTGGAAAAATTGCAACTCTTCTTGTCACGCTCATCCCCACTAGCCGGCATGATACCCATGACTGGTGGAAACACAGTGACAACTGGAACCAAGACAAACTACACCTACCTACGCAAACAGCTCCGACTCATAGTCGATGAAGTGCAGGAGGACAACCCCAATGATATTGCCTACGTCTATAGCGGATACGCGCCTCTGTCTATCCGCTTGGTTCAGTGTGTTCTCCAGAAGAAGTATTTGACGTCCATTTGCAAGGGAGGTAGTGCACCAGGCTCCGGTGCTGCGTCAGCGCCATGGGTAGGCCAGGGCTGGCATGGTTTCGATGAAGCCGTCAAGCATGTACGAGGCAGAACATTCTATGAACTTCAAAGGGGCCAAGACAAAGCAGTCAAAGCAAGGGCACTGCTGTCTGGAAACGGTGCCAAGCAGACTCTGTTCGTCGTCTTTGTTGGTGGCATTACGTTTACCGAGATCGCGGCACTTCGATTTATTGCCAAACAGGAAGGTGAGGTTGAGCGAAACTCCAAAAGGGTTGCTTCTTTTGCTAACTGTGTTGTTTTAGTTCGGCGGAATATCATCATATGTACGACATCTATAATCAGCGGCAACAGAATGATGGATGCCGCAATCGAGACCGGCTCTTTTACCAAGGAGCCTGAACAGAGCGAGCAGAATTAAGCCTCGCATAATGAAGACTCGCAAATGAGGCCTTGCAGAATTGAGCCTCGCAGCATTGAAGCCTCGCAACATGGCGCGAAGGCCTCGTCGGAGAAGTTTTTGGCTTAACGCCGCAGTGAGATTAGAGCGGCACACAATACCTGATACAGTATGTTGTCTTTTAGATTCTCGAGACATGGATTTTTGTCGTCTTGTTCTCTGGCCAGCTGTCGATAATTCACAAAATACTTGCTGTTGTTGTTATCAAGAATGGTGAATGTGGCGTGGTTCGGTTGCCGTTTCGAGACTGGCGTCCGGAAGGTCCATAATTTTCTGTGCTGCCATTCGGGAATCTGTTGCACGTGACTGTCCGACACACGATGGTTCCCGGGAGTCTTGAGGGGCGTAATGGGACGGCACCCTCAATCCCTTCATGAGCCTTTCGTTGTGAGTGCATATTGCAAAATCAACCTTGGCCGAGAAAAAAACTGCTCCATGCAGATCGACATCGCCAAACTTCATCTCCGGGACATTTATGCGGCCTATCTTCCGCTCGGCCAATACGGTCAGTGATTTCCTGACGCTTATATCTCAGTGGTGGGTAGGTGGTCATAAGTTGAAAGCTGACAGACTCATGTAGGTGTTTGACTTGTAACGGCGTGCAGGTATTGCTGCTCTGTTATGCCGAACTCTGAGAGAAGATCCGCCTGACAGCTCTTGCGAATTATACCCACGGTCGACAGCATTGGGCCTTTGTATAATATATTCGAGACTCATGTCTGCGTAAATTTTCCGAGTCAGCCCATGGCTTCCGATGTAATTCCGCCATGGATACAACGATGGGGAGTCCTGCAAGTCTCATAAACGCAACACCGAGTGCTTCAGTACGCCAAGATGGCTTGTCAGACCTGTCACAGCGGATAACCATAAATAACAAATCCCGATCTCCTAGCGGCTCGTCGCCGCATTCAAGATCCGATGCTCAACCACGCCAAAATTTCTCACCGTATCCATCGGATCGCTTCCAAATTCTGAACAAGATACGAGATGCTCTCGATGATGGCGTAGCAGGGGCATTTCCCCCGTCGCCGGTAGTCAGCTTCGGGTAAGCACGGCCGCTGACGGCCTCATTTAAACAGGCTATATCTGTTCTTGTTCGTGGACTCTCTAACATGGGCGTGCAGGACTCAGCAGGAGATCCGCCCCAACTTGTTTCGCGCCTTGTCTCGTGATGATCACATGGCCCAGTCTCTGAGCTCATCGTTTTCTGGCCTGACTGAGCCGACTGAGACGTCGTCGCGGTCTGCATTGTCCAGTCAGGCTACAACGCCATCTGGCATGGACACAGGCAAAATACAACATGCTCCGCAAGCGAGGCAAAAGTCTGTGGCGAAAGCATACTGCCGCAGTTACGAAATACTCAACTTCACCGTGCTGCCAAAGTCATCTATTCCCTCAGACGTCCCCACTCATCAGTACGCCACTGAGTGTCTCGAGGCGGCAGAATCCTCGCGATTAAATCCCTATGCCCTCCATCCTGAGGAGTACCATCTTCTTCGCCACCACATCTCACACGCCCAAGTCACAACATACCTCAATATCCGAAATAGCATCCTGCGTCTCTGGCTCCAGAACCCTCGGCTATGTGTCACGAGAAAAACAGCAATAGGCTGTGCGAATTCAAGGTGGTTCGACGCTGCCAATGTTTGCTATGACTGGCTTGTGCGGGGAGGATATATCAATTACGGATGCGTGCAACTTCAAGAGACGCCCGCGGTGAAAAGTATTCCAGCGAACGGCGAACGGCGGAGAACGGTTGTCGTCGTTGGAGCTGGTATATCTGGTCTGTCTTGTGCGAGGCAGCTTCAGGGGCTATTTGCCCAGTTTGCCGACAGATTTACCGAAATTGGCGAGAGTGTTCCCAAGGTCGTCATTGTGGAAGGACGAAGTCGTGTCGGCGGAAGAGTGTATTCTCGAGAATTCAAAACGAAGCTGAACAGCCGAAATCCTGATTTTAAAGATAAACGGCGGACAGCCGAAATGGGGGGCATGATCATCACAGGGTTTGAGCGGGGCAATCCGATCAATATCCTGGTCCGTGGCCAGCTCGGCTTACAATACCATGCCCTGACACCGGACACAACCATTTACGACAGCAATGGAAAGCCTGTGAATCCAACCCGGGATGTGTTGGTGGAAAATCTGTACAACGATTGCCTGGACCGTGTGAGCGAGTATAAGCATAAGATGCAGCCTTTGAAATCCATTCTGGGAAACCGTGACCTCTTGGATGAAGGTCGGGATAGCCCACGAGACGGCAGCAAGACCATCATGGAAGCCGAAGAAGCGACCGCTGCACTGCCGCATTCTCTTCCAGTGTCGGAGCAAAGTGTACCGGAGAAAGTCAATCTCGTGCCCGTTTCTGCAGACAAACTCACCGGACGCGTACACAATCAACCAGGCATCCCAGCGTCCGCAAAGGTCGCCGAAAAGGTTGCGGCCATGGGCTGGGTCCTTCGATCCCAGCCGGAGCCAGATTTTGAACTCAAGCTTGAGGATGCCGTAGCGTCGGCCGATGCAACGTTGGGGTCTGTCATGGACCATGCAGTCGCTCGGTACAAAGACTTGATTGACCTCAACGCGCAGGACTGCCGTCTTTTCAATTGGCACATTGCTAACCTGGAGTACAGCAATGCCGCGAATCTACACAGGCTAAGTCTCTCGTTGTGGGATATCGATGCTGGAAATGAATGGGAAGGGAGCCATACAATGATAGTGGGCGGCTACCAAGGAGTTGCGCGAGGGCTCCTTCAGTGTCCCACCCCGCTGGATTTGATTACCAAGTTTGCTGTCAAGACTATCAGATACCACAGCTCGAGCTCTGACGGCCCCGCGTCCATCGAGTCAGAAGACGGTACCGTTGTAACGGCCGACAATGTGGTGTGCACCGTACCTCTGGGCGTCCTAAAGCAGGGTGACATCAACTTTGACCCGGCGCTGCCACAGTGGAAGACCGGAGCAATAGAACGCCTAGGTTTCGGCGTCCTAAACAAGGTCGTCCTGGTGTACAAGGAAATATTCTGGGACTCAAACAGGCACATATTTGGGGTCTTGAGAAACCCACCTAACAAAAATAGCACAAGGCAAGAAGACTACTCCCTCAACCGGGGCCGCTTCTTCCAATGGTTCAACGTAACCAATACCACCGGTCTACCATGCCTCATCGGCCTCATGGCAGGCGAAGCCGGCTTCGACACCGAACGCTCCACCAACGAAAGCCTCGTCGAAGAGGCCACACAAGTCCTCCGCAGCGTATTCGGCCGCAAAGTCCCCTACCCCGTCGAATCCGTCATCACCCGTTGGGGCTCCGATCGTTTCGCCAGAGGCAGCTACTCCTCCGCCGCTCCAGAAATGCTCCCCGAGGACTACGACCTCATGGCCCAGCCCATCGGCAACCTATCCTTCGCCGGAGAACATACCACCGGTACACACCCCGCCACTGTCCACGGCGCATACCTCTCTGGCCTCCGTGCTGCCTCCGAAGTCCTCGAAGGCATACTCGGCCCCATTGAAGTCCCCACGCCGCTCATCCTCCCCAAAGATTCGGTCCTCCTGCACAAGCGCAAAGAAACAGCCAAGAACCCCCTACAAGCACGCCGAGAAGCCTACGAACTCGAAATAGCAGACCACATCCGGGATACCATCGGCGAGAGACCCCCTCGTCCTAATAAAGTCACCGCGACGGGCTACCTCCTCTTCAGCAAACAGAACTTTGAGACCGCACGGAAAAAATGCGAAGCCGATCGCAAGAATGGGAAGCCTCGCACGACGCCGAATGATGTGAGGGTCATGACGTCCAAGATGTGGAAGGAGGCTACTCCGGAGGAGAGGCAGCCGTATGAGGAGGATGCGTTGGCGCAGCGGGCGGCATACAATGAAGCGATAGTGGTGTATAATGAGGAATCGAGGGTGTGGGATGAGAAGGCTGTGAGGTTGAGGGCGAGGTATGAGGCAGAGCATGGGGGGCCAATGGGAGGTGATGAGAGGCAGAGGGAAAGGGGGGAGGGGATATGGGGATGGGAGGAGAGGGAGGGAGGGAGTAAGTTGAGGAGGGGGAAGCAGGTTAGTTATGCGGGAACGGCGTGATGCTAATAGAGCGGGTAAGTACTCTATACTTCGGTATATGATTTTGGGGGGCGATTATATGAGATGTGAGATGGGGAAGGGCGCTCGGCTGGCTGGCTGGCTGGCTACGTTATCTTAATGGTGTTGGTGTTGGTGGTTTGTGCTTCGTTTGTCTTTGTGTAGTGGCGCTGAAGGAGGTCAAGGTCGTGCACGGTACTGCTTGGTACTGAGGCAACGGAATGCTGGGTTTGATATCATCTATGGCTGGAGGGAGGGTCTTTGGTGGGCGTTCGAATTTATCTGCATGTATGAATATATAGGGCCAGGTTGGCCTGGGTGGCCGTTCAGACGGGAAGCAATACATGCGATTGTACGCGGTGGCGTTGGGCGGAGTGCGATAGGACTCATAGCCTATAGGAGTACTAAGAATAGATGACGTGGTAGGTAGGGCCTATGGGTTTGAAAGTTGAATGCTTTGTGTGTCATGATGAGGGGGGTTTGTGCGCTGTGCGGCAGGTACCTAATGTAGTAGATGGCAACTCAGAGCCAACGAGAAATGGAGCCGCATTAGGTGTGTTGGGGGGAGCACGTGAAGTGGCTTTGCATATTCGGCGTGTCATAGGTAGGTTGAGGCTTGCTGTGGATGTAGGAGAGGAGGCGTGAGATTGGAAGTAGAGGGTAGGGAAGGTACGTATGGGAAGGCTCATAGTTTGGGAAGCCGGTGAGTGGGAGGCGGGATGAGAAGACGACGTGTCAAGGGGAACAGGATAAGAAACTTCCTACCAGAAAGCCCACAAGGTGAGGGAACTATGGCGCAAAGACAGGACAAGAAGACGATGTACGGAGTAATACATAGGATCAGACAACACTCTTCATCAAAGGTCTACATGATGACAGAGAGATCATTCAAGTCCCAAGAATGAGTGCACACGAGGACCAGCCTAGGTATCTACGCATAGTGAGCCCCTAATACACACCAGACGGCATTGAAAGCATTCCCTGCAACAAACGCTGCACAAGCAACGCACCGAAATCAATCAACTAAGAAGGTATATTTACGGCTTTACACTGCGGACACCCGCAACGTGTGAAGTAGCCATCTAGCTGCATTACAAAGGGGATTGCCAGGTCGCGTCGTCATCTCCTTGATTCTCCGTTCGAATCTTTTACATGTCCGCTGAAGCGGTGGCACCAGTAATAATCTCAACCAATTCTCCGGTAATGACGGCTTGTCGGGTACGGTTGTACAGAATCTGGTACTTTTGAATCATCTCGCCGGCGTTCTTGGAGGCATTCTGAGGGAAATGATGTCAATACACGTGATCTTAGAATGGAAAATGGGTTCAGGACAACTTGACTCACGTCCATGGCGTTTCGTCGGGCAGAAATCTCGCAGGCGTGGCCTTCAGCCAGAGCCCAGTACAGGTTGTTGGCGAGGCTGTATTCACGGAGGTTGGCCAGAGCCTCTTCCTCGACCTCAAAGGCAGAAATGTTGGCTAAACGTAAAGCACGAAATTAGCATTAGTCGAGATGCTTGGAGGCGAAAATGCGGAACCCAGGGCACATACGGGACTGAGCAATGGCCTGCTCGGAGAACGCCTGGATAAAGGTAGGCTCGTAGCTCTGAGCGTTGACGAACTTGTTGTACAGGATCTTGACATCGGTGTAGTCGGAGCAGTTCATGACGACCTGGTCAGCAATGGCTTGGGCATCGGCAAAGGTGGGAATATCCTTTCCGATACCGGCAAACGACATCTGGATGGCTTCGGGGCTGGTACGGAGGAGCTGCGCCTTGCACTTCTCGCCGACGACGACGAGATCGAAGGGCTCGGTGGTTTCGTTGGCGTAGGCGCGGAGGCGTCGGCTCAGACCGGAATGGACACCACCGCAGAGGCCCTTGTCGGAGGAGCAGACGATAATGAGAGACTTCTTCTGCTCGACTTCGGGGACAGCCGTCTCGGCGGCCTGGAAGACCTCGCTGGCAGTCTCGCCGTACTTGCGGGACTCGGTCATGGTGCGCTGGGCACGGTTGAGCTTAGTCGAGGCGACAATCTTCATGGTGCTGGTGATTTTCTGGATGTTCTTAATCGACTTGCGACGGTTATCAATTTCTCTGAGCGTCGCGTAGGTGGCAGCTCCGTTGGAGCTGACAGCGGTAGCTCTGTTTGTACGCAAGCAAGCAAGCATTTTCTCGTCAGCAAAGATTGTCCTCCCAGATCGAAGGCCTCTGGAGTCCGTCTCTTCTGTAAAAACTCCCCCCCAGACCTAGTATCAAATCCTCTGGCTGCTACTCGGTCTGTATCGCGGACCTGAGCGTCCTCTCGGAAACTCACCTCACCGGAGCTGTGACCGCAGCTCGAAGAGCCGGACGGGCCGCCCTTGACAACATCGTTTCGGTTCGAGGAAAGAATTAGTCTCTGACCAACAGTGACCCAATTGATCGCGACAAACGGATCAATTGACTTCGAAAGGGGGTCGGGTAGTGTCGTGGCTCATCCGTTGAGGCGATCGCGATGGCTAGTTTTGCTCCATCGACGGTAAATCTGCGGCTGATCGGTCACGTGACACAACTGCGGCTGCTGGGCTACACACGCTCGAGGCATACTAATAATAAGGCACGATGTCCTCCAATTCAGATGGATCTTGTTCGACTCTCTCTTTCAGCCTTCCCAGTAAGGCCAGTCGAAATTTTCCATTTTCTCCTTCGTCAGGCACAAAGGGGTGTCAACACTCGGTTTCAAAGTTCTCACCCCTTTCCCTTTGTGCAATCACTTGCATCTCGCCCGTCAAGTTTGGCTGGCTACTTGCTACCTCAGTCCCGCGCAAGCTTCTTGACGACCTCAAGGGCGCAAACTCGAAAGTCGGCCACCATGGATGTAGATAGCTCTGACGATGATAGGCCTCTTGCCAGGCCCAACGGACAACGTAAGTAACTCATAGCATCAAATCATTTGAGATGTCGGTCAAGTATGCTGGATCTTTGCATCCCGAACTAGATCATCCAGCCAGCTAGCCAGCCGGCGCGCAGCTCTTGCCACAATTGCCTCTATGCTGGGACACTGAAGGATCACGCATGGAAAATCAAAAGGCTAACGGGGTTTCCCCCAACAGTCTCCTCTACAAAGGTCTCGCGCTCCGAAGATGCAGCTCTCGACAAGGCTCAACCCAAAAACACCAGTGGCATGGCAGGGATCACTGTAGCCAGCGGTTCTGCCGGTGAGGCCATGGATATAGATGCTCCAAGCGGTAACAAGCGCAAGTCTCGATCGTCCCTAGCCAAAGTTAGCTACAAGGACGCCTCTGAAAGTGATGGTGAGCCTCTGGTAAGTGCTTTCTTTAATGCCGTCGCAATTTCCCGCTTTTGCTTCATGCCTTGGCTAAAGCAACTAATCACTTTTTCCCGACTAGGCCAAACGTGCGAAAGCGAACATCAAAGCCTCTGAGTCAGATTCCGATGATCAGCCCATGGGTGTCAAGCTGGCAAAGACAAAAGCAGCAATCGAGAAGAAGGCGGCCAACGAGGCACAGGCTATTCGTGCCAAGGAAGCCAAAGCAGCAAAGTCTACGCCCAAGAAGACTGTGAAGGATGAATCTGATGACGAACCGTTGGCGAAAGCGACTTCCGCTAAGCGTAAAACAAATGGCACTGCCGCTCGGCGCAAGTCGAATGGTCCTGCAAAGGAGGATTCTGACTCTGATGCTCCCTTGACGAAGAAGGCAAATACCAAGGGTAAGACGGCAGCAGTCTCCAAGGGCAAGATGGCAGCAGCCTCCAAAAGCAAGACGGCAACGGCCTCCAAAGGCAAAGCCGCGGCAGCTGCCAAGGACAGCGGCAAGAAGGCTGTCAAGTCCAGGGCGACAACCGAAGAAGAAGAGGAAGAAGAGTTTGCATGGTGGAACGCGCCGAAACCGGAGGATGACAGTATCAAGTGGACGACACTCGAGCATAATGGTGTACTCTTTGCCCCAGAATACGAACCACTGCCCAAGAATATCAAACTCCTCTACGATGGAAAGCCTGTGACTTTGAGCAAAGACGCTGAAGAGGTAGCCACGTTTTGGGTTGCCATGATGACGCCAGCCTCGTCACATCACCTGGATAATCCGATCTTCCGCACCAATTTCTTCAACGACTTTTCAGAATTTGTGAAGAAAACGGGCGGCGCGCTCGATAAAGATGGGAACAAGGTGTCGATCGACAGCTTGGACAAGTGCGACTTCTCCAAGATTTACAACCATTGGCTTGCAAAGACCGAGGCAACCAAGACAAAGAACCTGTCAAAAGAGGAGAAGGAAGCCGCCAAGGCTAAGAAGGATGCTTTCGAAGCTCCTTACTTGCATTGCGTGTGGGATGGAAGAAAGCAAAAAGTAGGCAATTTTAGAGTCGAACCTCCCAGTCTCTTCCGTGGACGAGGTGAGCATCCAAAAACGGGTCGCGTCAAAACACGTGTTTTCCCGGAGCAAATCACTATCAACATTGGTAAAGATGCCAAGGTACCGGAACCACCAGCGGGTCACAAGTGGAAAGCCGTGCAGCACGACCAAAAGGCTACGTGGCTGGCCATGTGGCAGGAAAATATCAATGGTGCTTACAAGTATGTTATGCTTGGCGCAGCCAGTGATGTCAAGGGGCAAAGTGACTTCAAGAAGTTCGAGAAAGCCCGCGAACTGAAGAAGCACATTGGCAAGATTCGAAAAGAGTACACCCGAGAGCTCAAGAGTGAGATCATGGCAGACCGACAAAGAGCTACAGCCATGTACCTGATTGACCAGCTGGCGCTGCGAGCTGGCAACGAGAAGGACACTGAAAACGAGGCTGACACGGTCGGCTGTTGCTCTCTCAAGTATGAGCACATCACCCTGCAGCCACCTGACAAGGTTACGTTTGATTTCTTGGGCAAAGACAGCATTCGATACAACGAAACGGCACATGTGTCGCCTCAGGTTTTCAAGAACCTGAAGCTGTTCAAAAAGCCACCAAAGACGGACGGAGATGACCTCTTTGATCGTCTGACTGTGAGTGGTTTTGCTTCTAACGCCTGCTTGTAATAGTCCACTCCTTGTTCACCATGCTAATCATCATTCATCTACACCCTGTAGACTTCGCAACTCAATAAACATCTCGCCAGTTACATGCCCGGCTTGACCGCCAAGGTGTTCCGAACCTACAACGCCTCCTACACCATGTCGACGCTGTTGAAGGAGCTCGCCTCAGATCCTCGCTCCAAGGGTACTATTGCCGAGAAAGTCAAGCTGTACAACGACTGCAACCGCAAAGTCGCCATTCTTTGCAACCACAAGCGGACAGTTGGTGCAAGCCACGAGCAGCAGATGCAGAAGATGAGTGATCGAGTGAGTAATGGATGGAATAGAGTCAGGGGCCCTTCAATGACTTGACACTGACCTGTGTTTAGATCAAAGGCTTGCGATATCAGAAATGGCGCACCAAGAAGATGATTCTTGACCTTGAGCCCACACAAAAGAAGAAGAAGGGTGCCGCATGGTTTGAACTCGACAAAGACATTGACAATGAGTGGGTTAAGGACCACCAGCAATTTCTTATCGAAGAGCAACGTACGAAGATCACCAAGAAATTTGAAAAGGACAACGAGAAGCTTCAGGCCAATAAGGAGAAGCTTTTGCCTGAGAAGGAGCTCAAGGAACGTCTGCAGGTGGTGAAGGAGATGGAGGCCAAGTTCAAGAAGGAAAACAAGACTAGCAAGGTGGAGGCGGAAGGAAGAGGTGCATCTGTTGACAAGTTTATGAAAGCCATCGAGAAGCTTGACGAGCGAGTCAAGATTTTGGAAACGCAGGCCGATGACCGCGAGGGGAACAAGGAAGTTGCGCTTGGCACATCCAAGATTGTGAGTCTGAAACCTCTCCTGGTCTTTTCTTTGTTTGTGTCGAACTTGAACGGGCAAGCGATGGATTGAAAGTCTACGACGGAAGTACGAGCAACGAGCTAACCTCTTCTGATAGAACTACATCGACCCTCGTTTGACGGTTGTCTTCTCCAAGAAGTTTGACGTGCCTATTGAAAAGTTTTTCTCCAAGACACTTCGAGAGAAGTTCAAGTGGGCTATCAAGTCGGTGGAAGATGTGGATGATTGGGAGTTCTGATCGGATAAAGGAATCTTCTGGCCTTGATCAGCAGTTGATTTACTGGGAACTTGTTCCACCGCCACACGCCGTCTTTCTGTCTAGGAGAAAGAGTCCACCGAATGCAGACGGTGGTGGTTGGTCATTCAAGAGGACTTGCCAAGGTAGAGTAAAAGAAGAAAGGGAAAGTGGAAGGGTTTGTGTAGTGCAAGAAGACGCCTGTAGCGCACTGAGGACACTACTGATACCGGCTCTAATAGGGGCCTGGGGACATGCTGATCGAGCGGATACTCATCGTTCTTGTTGTTGTTGTTATTGTAGAATGTGCTGTCACTAGGGATGGGGCTAGTCAAGCAGGCACTTGCAGAAGCATTCTTAACACGGGTAACCAATACAGTACAGTAGTATTCGCGATCAGCTCGAAGCGTGGTGGGAATAGGGATGGTTGGGAATGGCAATTGCTTTCTCAGGATGATTGTGGATTTAGATGAGGAGCGGCTTTTCGGATAGATACATGGCACTCAATTCAATGGATGACGATTTTGGTATATACTTTGACACTATGGCATGGCTGTCTCAATGTCGTGTCAGTTGCTTATGTAGGCAAAGCTCGTTGGGCCCGTGTATTGTACATGTATGTATGTAAAATGCTATATAAATCTAGGTCATGTTCTCATGATGATGTTCCATACTATCCTCGTATCGTCTCGCCTGTTCTGGGTATCGTACTTCTTATTATATTATCCATCCAAAAGTACATATTTCCCATGTATGATGCACCACAAGACATGCTCCCGATAAGTGCCACTGCCAAAGTTCTGACTGAACAGCAGCGCCTGCAATATAATTCGAGCTGTTTTCCTCGATGCAGAGAAACAGAAAGAAGATGATGATGCTTGCTAACGCAAAGGGTTGCTTTGTCTCCTGTCCGGAGACTATGCTTTTCGCCGCGGGGGGGGGAGATGCTTACCAATGTCGAAGAAGATGGAAGAAAGATATTAAAAAAAGTAAAAGATCGCAAAGACTGAGGAAGAAGAGGAAGGAGAGGAAGGAAAGGGTGGCAAGACAGCTTCACGTCGCCCTATCCCATGTACAACAAACCCCCCATATGCAAAACGAGCGGACAAAAGACGACCGCCACCGCGACAGCAAAAGAAGACAGCCTCGCAGACGCAGCAGACGAGGCATTCCGCATAATCTTGCCCTCAGGCGTCATATGCCACCCCTCGGGAATATTCCCACCTCCAGGACTCGCACTCGCCACCCACGGCCACCCCGTCTGCGTCGCCGTCGCAGGACTCCCATCTCTCGCAATGCCTCCCACCGGAACAGACGCAAATCCCGTCGTCGCTGCCGGCTGCGCAATGCCGCCATTACTGCCGCCGCCATGGCCATTCCCGTTCCCATTCCCATTCCCATTGATGCGCCCCCCCACGGCCTCAATCGACTCCCACGACCCAGACGTATCCTTATACCGATACTCCTTCCCCGTCGAGTAATCCGCAATCACGACCCCCTGCACCATCATACTAAACGGGCCCTTTGTAAAATCCGTAGGTCCCCGCGCCCACTGCACAGTCCCAGGCGCATTCGTCCCCGGATCACCACCCGCCCAGGCCCCAAACTTGACCTGCATAGGCGTCTGCGGGTACTGATTCTCCGCCGCATCACTGGCCTTCAACTCCCGCAGGACCTTCCCATCCGCCATCCAGACCACACTCTCGCGAGTCCAATCCACAGAGTACGTAATCCAGCGGGTCTGCGTCCCAGACACAGCATGGAACCGGCCCCTGTTATAAGTCGTTGTCTGGCCTTTTCCAAAATAATTCGTCTGCACTTCGTCCGGGTCGGAGCCTAGCCACTCCATGTCGATCTCGTCGAGGTCATCGGACTCGAGGACCAGGGAGGAGACGATGCCGGCGCCGGGAGCGGCGCGCATGGTGATTTCGACGCGGCCGAACATGATGGCGAAGAGGGATTGGAGTTGGGGCGCGTCGCCGGGGCGGGAGACGGTGAGGGAGACGCCGTTGGTGGTGCTGTAGCTGGGGGAGCCGGACGAGGCGAGGGAGTTGACGGGGCCGTGGCGGAAGTCGATGTTGATGGACATGCCGAGGGCTGTGTTGGGGGGGCACTGGGCTGGGGTATTTGTGTGAGTATTCCATGTTCATTGTTGATATGATATACGGAGTAGTGTACATACATACTCCGTATCTGCATGTATGTATGTATGTATGTACATACAATGTTTCAGGGGGGAGGAAAGGGGGCCAAGACATACTGCTTTGGAGGGGATTGCATTTACTCCATGTCTGCGCGGAGGCTCCTGGGAGGGCCAATGCCGCGAGAGCTACCGTCGCAGTGCTGAGAATGCTGTTTTTCATTGCTGACGGGTTGGTACTGCGATTGATGGAGGTGGTGATGGAGGTGGTGTTCGCATCTTGATGCACATCCTGCGCTCAGCATGCGTCTGCCGCCGTAGCGCATCTGATAATGCAGGAGGCTGGGCATGATTTTGAGCCGGGCCTACGAAGTACCTACCTCCTAGGCTCCTACATCTACATACCTAGGTACCTAAGGTAGTGTGACGCTGGGCCGTGATTTGCCGTTCGGGAGGTTGGGCCGCAGTGTGAGCCAATCAGGGTGGAGGAAAATCCATAGGTTCCGATCTTGTCAAGTTTATTAAGCTGCTGCGCTGACCTACCCTGAACGCATTTTAGTTGAATGAACAGTGAACTGAGCCGGTCCCTGTCAAGAATGTGCCATGTGGGTGAATGGCAAATTGCAATGAAACGAGTGACCAAATCTCGAGGAAAACAGAAGGAAGAGAGCATGAAAAGCAGCGCCAAGATGGCACGATCCTGTTTGCTTGCTTCATGACATGCACTTGCTGCAGAGGGTGTACACACTTGTTCTGTCACTCTGATGCTTACAAGGCAGAAACGCAAAAGAGAAACAAGTTAATGAGCATAAAGACATGGGCCAATTCGATGCTCCCGTTTGCGCATCTTGCTGCATGGAAAACACGCCCACAAAACAGACAAGAACTTCAGATAAGGCTCAGATATGCTCCAAAGAACACCCCGACTCCCGAGTACCAAAGATAATCGGAGACGCTTCGGAAACACCCTCAAATACCCTCCCCCCTAATTTATTAATTTTCAAAAGGAAATTCGAAAAACACACCACAAACACTTTTCTTATCAAGCCAGAAGAGTCCCATAGCGTTCTTAGATGATGTAAGAACACTTGAGCTCCATTTACGCCCTATGGCGAACGACAAGGAGGGTGTGGTATCGGCCAAATTATGCATAAAGCTGCGAACAAGTGCCAAGTGGTGTACTTCTGAATAAATAAGAGAAACCCACAATCCAAAAAGGCTCAAGGTGCGACAGGTTACAGCTCTACCCATTGTACTCCGTAAACGTGGCCGAAAAATTGAAAACGACAACCGTGCAGCGGCTTTCTCCTCCGTCGGACGATCGCCAACTTCAGTCGCGATGAAACAGGCGTCCCAGGCCTGGAAAGTACCGAAAGTACAGTAAGCTTAGACCCTCGGGGATGCACAGATTCGTATGAGAAAAGTGAGAAAATGCGAACCTTGAAGGACAAACATTTAACACACAGTGCACACACACTCACGAGTGATAATTGTTGGCTGCCGAAACGCCCCGAAACAACTTTCCCGCGCCAGGGCCATCCCCCAGCATCGGAAGACTGCCCGATTGATAATCTCACGTAGCACCGTGTTCATGACTCCACGTGGGAGCACCCCTCATATTCATACGTCTATCAACGCGAGCTCGTCCATCCTGCCAATCAAAAGCCCGACCTACCTTGCAGCACAACACAGCCTCTGAAAAGAAGAAAGAAGATACATAAACACTTACATATAAGCTGCGGAGTACCTACTGTATGTAGTAATCAAGGTCGTGGCGGGAGCCGACACTACGGATTGGTGTTAACGCGGCGGAAATCCAACAATAGCGGACGGCGCGCGACGCTGAACCTGACTCCCCTTCCCGTGTTGGTGCGCGAGATGGCGCCGGGTATTGATGAGGAGTGACGCGCTAGAAGACTGGTTCGAGGATGGCGTCAAAGACAAACATGTGGAAGAAATAAGCTGTGTGCGCGAGATGAGGAGGCGGTCTGAGGACAAGAGCAGCGTTCGATTTGTCCCAAGGATACGTCGTGAATAAGATTTCCTTCCCGTTGCTGGCTCTGGCCGGCAGTGCGATGAGGATTTCCTACCGAAACAAGCGGAATTATGTTTGATGACCTCATCTTCTCCACGAAGGAGTTTTTTTTATTGTTCCTTGTCGTATAATGGCCGCCGCCTCTAGACTCTAGTTCAGCAGTGGATCGTCGGGCGTTTGCGCCCACGCGCTCGCGCGGATTCGGGGCCGGGATTGCAATTTCCAACCTGTGAGGTAATATGTACATATGATATGTACATACATACGGAGTACATCCATACCTACAGTTATGTATGTAGGTACCTCCATTTGCGCAGTCTTGGAACACCGCCCGGCGTGATAAGACCACAAGTGGGCTGGGAGCAAGCCCCCTCTGCAATTGTTCTGGAAAGTCAATGTCTGCCCCGGCATCTCACTCCTGCCTGCCTGTCGGCCTGTAGACTGTACTCCGTACTCCATACACCTGTCTGCCTGCCAGGCTCCAGCTACGGAAAACGTTCATCTCGACAACTGAGGGGGGAGTTCACGATCAGCGCTAATCTCGCGGCGCGGCTAAATCTCAGTTGTCGCACAAAGGTCGAAGAAAAGGTATATACATAGGTATGTATGTATGTACTTGGGTGGACGAGACCGGGTGAAGTGGTGGTGTGACCGGCGTTTGCTGCCCGTTTCAGTCGACTGGCTTGGTTTGCGGCCAACTCGGTTTCTCTACCTGTCTTTTTGGCGTTGGCGGCTTGGGAGGCGGATGAGGCGGATGAGGCGGATGAGGCGGATGAGACGGACGCGGCGGACGAGGTTGGTGCAGCATGTTGCCCCCAGTGGCGTTGGCTTGCCCAGGTAGGTGATTTGCCTCCAGGAAGCAACCACAATTCGCAATTGCGTGACAAGTTGCCCAGCGGCCTGGATGATGGACACTTGATATATTCCGCGGTCCACTTCCGCTATGGGTCCATCTCCATCCATCTCGAAGGCGCTCGTTCGTTCAGGCAAAGCGCGAATTATGTATATGTACTCCGTACAGAGTATGTATGTATAATGTATGTACTCTGTAGGTAGATACATATGTACCTACATACCATACCTATGTTATATGTAGGTATGTAGGTATGTATGTACTCCGTATTATTGTTCCAAATCTCGACAAGAGGAAGGAAGCAAGCTTCTTCCAGAATCATAGCAAATCCACGTCTGCCCCGCAGCAATTAGTCAATGGAACCACTACCGTTAAAATCCGGGGATGGGCCATGGCCTGGACGGGCCAGGGCCCTGAAACCAAATCCCACCCCTGTCCTTTGGCGTTCTTTTGCGCGTGCTGCTGTTGACCTACATAGGTAGCACTAGGTACACAGTACATCAGAGCTGAGCACGTTTCTGTCTTCCTCGGTCGCCTCAGATACCAATTCTGTTTGTCTCTGGTCGGAAAAATCAGGACGGCTGGATAATCGGATGAAGACATACCTTTAAAGACGATATGGAGTCAGAACAAATCAATGATGGGCAATGCCACTCATGGAACGTTGACGTGGCGTCCCGGCTGATATGGATCACGGCAAAAACAATAACGTTTAGGTGATGCGCAGCGGTAACCTCGTCAAGATGGCGCTCTCTTGGGCGAGGTTTGGCCCCTATGCCAATCTTGGCCTCCAAATCGAGCATGCATCATGGTGCATCTCGTTGATTCTGCTGCTCGGCAAGCGTTCTTGCTCTTTTTTGGCTGTATGCGAGCAGGAACATCATGTGTACAGTGTGCGGCGAGCATGGAAGCGTGGCATGTCCCGCATCTCTGATCTGGCATGTGAATGTGAATGCGACAGCGTGTTGCTGGTGGCGGTGGCAAGCCAGGTACTAAGGTGCCTAAGTCATGTGCTTGCGGCAACGGAAGAGAAGTTTTCCGGAATACGAAGATCGAGTGCGGAAAGGAAGAGAACTTAGAAGCCTTCTGGAACACATTCATCCAGTGCGGGAACAAACTCAGTTTCTTCTCCAGGATCCGGCGGTATATGCCAGGCAAGTATGGCTTCACCCACTCTGCCTCCCGTCAGCACCTCGACAATAATGACGTTCAAGGCGAGCGACGCTAGCGCGTGGATGACCAGTCGAGCCGGCTCGATCACGATATCGCGAGAGCTGGTACATGGACATGTATTTCTGACGACGCGCAGGCTGGAGAGCTGCTCACGATACTTATTAGCAGGTACATATTAGCAGGTACAGCACCAAACGAGCGCAAGGCAATAGAAGCAGGCACATACGTACCTACCTTTCTTGTTGAGAGTTCAATGTTCATCCACTGCTGATCTCAGGTATCTGGCCGCCACGTACGGAGTACAGGCCTCGCGAGTCCGCGACTCTGATCGGTTGACGACGGACTGACACATTGTCTTCTAAACCCATGCGTCTCTAAAACGATTGTTCCTGCCTCTCGTTTCTTCCATTCTCGATCCCAACTATTGGCGACAGACTGGACGGTTCTATCACCCACGCCCCATTGGTTGAGGACGATGGTCGTCCAATAGACGCGGGCCAAGGTGCAAGAAACCAGTAAGCGCGCATGCAAGCAGGTCTTCCCGATACTGTTTGCTGGTACCTGCGTGCCTGCCCGCCTGCATTCTTCATTGCAACCGTCGCGATGAGGCCTCCACTCTCGATGCAAGGTCTTGGTCGGTATTTACCTGCTGTCCTCCAGGAGATGTTGGCTGCCTGCATGCGGCTGACGAGGATGCGGCATGGGCCGTGCATGGGGCAATGGGATGATCTCCTGGGGTTGACGAAAGACTTCTCGACCCATCGTACGGAGTAGTCTTTCCAACGCGATGCCCACGTGCTTCGAAAGTCCGCAACCACGTTGGCTGTGACGGCCGTTTGCCAAAGTGGTCATATGTACAAATTGGTGTCTGTTCAATGTTGCTCCGGCCTAAGGTTATCTGTTGCGTCACGCGTGGGCCGCATAATTAATAAAGTGCCACAAACAGACTTGTTGCCAGTTGGTCATATGTAAAAGAGTGCAAGAACCGCAGCTTTCGGTGTCTTCGGTGTCAGGGACGGAAATTTTATCGCGCACTGAATGGGGACGGACGAACTCCCTCGTCACCACTATCTCCACTCTAGAAGCAGGCAAGTACCGCACTTCGAATTACGTACCGCACCTCGCGTACCGTTTTGAGCAGCGAGTTACTGTATGTAGCCAGTGCCACAAATCATACCGCCTGGTCGATCAGCTTGTCCATTGCCGGCTTGAAGCTGCAACCTCACGCAGCAGTCCGAAAATATCCGGACACAGATGCTCCCTGCTTGGCGATGGAATCACCCGGTCCTTCTGGAAAGACTGAGCCGTCGATAACACGGTTCGCATCAGACACGTCAATACAGAGTACGCAGTACCATAGGTAGTGACACGATGGGATATCCGATATCGTGTCTCAAGTCCAAGGTTCCTTCCGCAGTGGCGGGGCTTGGCCGCACCTTCCTCATATGTACTTGCTGTTGTTGGATGGACAGGATCTGACTACATACATAAATCATTATTGCCGTACGGTGACCCGTACCTGCCATTGACACGTACGTACATACCATGACCATGATACCTTCCATTTTCCGTAATACCTTCCATTTATTAAGATATATACGCCCGTCCCTGCCATTGATATACCCCGCCATTAACGTACGTACCTTCCAATAATATCGTACCTGCCGCATATTGGTCATGGACCGTTGGATCCGCCAGCCAGTTCTGACAGGGCATTGCCAGAGAACATGCATCTCAGACTCTCAGTGTTGACTCTGTTGAGCGCTCGAAACGGCGCCCACCCCACCTGTTTGGCTATATCGCACACGGCCGACAAAGATGATGAAAACGAAGGTAGGTTTCAGGCCACGAAGCATAATAAAGCTTGGCTCTTAACACACGTTGATTAAGTCTACAAATAGTCAGCAGAGATGGAGGGAAGTTTCTTCAATCGCGCCACCAAAGAGGGGGGACCACATCCGGCATAGGTTCGTTCATCATTCATGGCTTGAACGATAGAGACACTCATGCCGGACCTTCATCTGATAATTCGGACCCTGCAAAGCGGAGAAGTTCGTCGTTGCCGCCTGGATGAGCCCTTCATGACTAGGGCTTCCCCTTGGGTTGGATGCATGTGATTTGTCCACCACTCGGCCGGGTTCAAACGGTTTAAACCAGCCGGTCGTTACTCCGTATGCCTCCACACATTTCTTTCGGGCTAGAGGGAAAAAGCTCCACAGACAGGTCTGAGGTGGTAAAGACGACTTCGTCAGAGACAAATCGCGTCAAAGGCAATACATACATGCATACATACATACATACATACATACATACATACAGACATGCTTCCTTGTCTAATCGCCACGCTACATGTATGTTGCATGTATAGTGCCGGAACTTGACTCTAGGATGATCCGCGTCGTTGACTTCCTTTGCGTGGTTCCACGCCTCCCTTGAACCCTGGGATTTGATCGACGGGGCCTGCCGGACACTGACCTCCCAAGCTACCTAGGTAACCTACCTACCTCTAATGTTCCGCAGCGTTCCGCAGCATTCCCCGCCTTGGCTCCTTGTCGCGATGGCGATCTCTCTTGAGATTCTGTCTTCAAAGCCCTCGAAAGAAAAACGAGTCAAACCTACCTCTTCAAGACAAGAAGTCGGGGAAAGGGCAAAGTGGATACCGTGTCCGAATGGTGTCGGTTCACATTGAGGCAAAGGTGCAGATTATGCAAGGGCAGCCTGCGAGACTGGTAGGCCAAAGTACGACCTTTTTACCTGAGAGCACGGCTCACGTGCATGTGTGCAGCGTCATGATATCAATGCGAGAGGTGTTCCCTTGCTCGCAGGTTGTGCTACGAAGCGACACCGTGGATGAGAATCGCGATGGTCTGTCTTTGCTCTCTTCGCCCTCTACGGAGTAGGTATTGTATCCTCTCTAGGTACATGTGTAGCTATCCACTCAATAAGTCTATGCGCCGACGGTCGGATGACGGGCCGGCCGAGGTGCGAGCGCCAGGCCTCATTGCGCCTGTCAGGTTTATGTCGATACTAGGTATATTCGTACTACTGTGCCACCCTGCTGCAACAATCATGATACATATCAACTTTGGCCGTCTGACATATGAAATAGAGAAGAATAGACTGGTGATAGCTGACCGCGTGCGCAACGAAAGAATACCAATCAGAAGTAATCTCCCGTCTGACAAGCGGCACAAAGCCGGCAATCGACCACTCTTTACTCCCGCTGTGCACCTGGAAAACACTGCCATTTACGGCCTTCTCCGCGGTACCTGCCGATTTGGCGTCGCACAAAAAAAAGAACAAATTTTTCACTCTTGTCTCGAGCATTGCTGTGGCATGTCTCGTATCATCTGCTGCACAAGGCCACCAGGCTGCACAGCCGGACCGCCTGTTGGGCGAATGACTATTCGTAAGCGAGTGCGTCGTGTTGAAAGAACGGATAGCATCGGGTGGTGGCTATGTATGTGCATATTGCATGTGCATCACACATGTATGTAGAATTTTATTTTATTTTCGTTTTCGAACTGCAGCTGCGGTAGCCTGTGCTACAACATGCACGTCGCGACGCTAACCCTGCTTAGCATGGCTTGCTTGCAGTGCACAAAGATACTTGTCGGTTGCCTTTCGATTGCAGCAAAACGAAACGATGACGAAAAGGCACGCGACTCGCGAGTCGAAGAAGGGCTCAGTGATTGGCTGCGGCGAAAGATGCGGCGCACTTCTTTCTGCTTTGCCTCAGAATGTTCTGAAGAGAAGAGCGCGCGCAGGCATGAAAGTTGCAAGGACATGAAGCGATGCAAAGCAAACAGATTCAGACAGCAAACAGATTCAGACAAGAGGGAGATGCGGAAAGCACTGGTAAGACAGCGCCGCGGCGAACTCTGTGATTGGCTGGAAGGGGCTACTGCACACCACAACAGGCAACGGCGCGGGCGAGTCGTGGAAAAAGCCGCCGCCGAAGTGCCATCTGATAACTCGAGCTACAGTACATAGTTGCAATATTTAGCGTCCAGCAACGCGTCCCGCATCGTGTGGTCTCTTGAGTCTTGGCTCGATGGACCAATGTGCCCGTTGCCAGGAGCGCGAGCGCTGCAGCCGTTCGGTCGTCGACCAAGTCATTGGCGAAGCACCTCGACTCTCGAGATGCAACTTGCAAGTTCGTCATGCCACCATGCAAAGCACTACGTCGGGGCAAAACAAAGCAACAAACCAGACGTCGCGGTGCATCGCTCATTTTGGCCCAAGATTGGCGAGGTGCAACTAAGCGCACAGTATCCCAATCAGGCTCAGAAACGCGACACCATCACGGTGCTCGTCCTGTCAAATGACACCCCCACCTGCACGAGCAGGAGAAAGGTGGCGATGGCGGCGCTTGCAAGTTGCATGCAAGTTGCGACAATACGCAGACGACGCGGAGGACGACGCGGAGGCCGCCTGCATCTTCGTTCGTACCTATACACATTCGGTTCATTCGTGGAGTCTGGCATGTATCTCCGAGTATGTATGTACATACAGTTGTGTACTGCGGAGTATGTATGTACCTTCTCTCAGCAAGCTGCTCTAGCACCTGCTTTAGCACCTGCTCGTGAAGCGGACGGCGGGGGCCAAATCTCGGCACGTTAGGTAGGTTGTCATTCAGCGGACTTTGGAGAAATCGTCGGCCCCAAGGGCCAAGAGTCCAAGACCCTTCTCGAGGTAAAGAAACGGGAAGCGGCAAAAACAAAGCAAACTGATTCACCACACCACACACCACACACCACGCCGCGCTAACCTCACACTACGCCGCGGCGCTAAATGATGCAACGGCCCATGCTTGGAGGCCGATGAAGATTACTCCGTAGGTGAATATATCTGGCAAAACTTCTCGCCGCGGTGCGGTCGTTCCTATGCGCTCCAATGACGACGAGAAGTCATCACACCAGACCATCTGAAGCTTGGCTTGGCTGCAGGTCGAAGCTGCAGGAGCAACGAATCACGCGCAGCATGAACATATAGTCATATGTATTCATGTATGTACGCCAATACAAAATGTCTACAGCAAGCAGATGCGAAGCAGCAGAACGTGTCCTGTAAGAGGGGCCCGGTGCCTGAATCCCGCTTCGGACGCGATGTGGGAGAAAGGTGGGACTCCGTGGGAGAAAGGTGGGGGGAAATGGGGCCGGAATCAGCGGATTGGGCCTGTGCCTGTCCACTCTCCTCGATTGAGGTTCCAGAGTTCCAGAATTAGCATGACCATTGACGAGATGACAATCCGTCCGGGTGGCTGCGCCATCATGGACCTCATGGACGCCTGTTGCTTTAATTTCAACGGCAAAGGTTGCGGACGACAAGACCTGATTGGGCCATGGTGTTGCCGAGGACCTTCAGTTGGTGGAACGGCCTGACGAAGGTACCCCGAAGAGCACAGCCATTGTCTGCCTGCCCAGCACCCCAACTTCCAAGGGCCATGGAGGAAGGAAGAGACGTCGCAGAACAACGTAACAAGGGCAAAAGAACATCTCGAGGTCGTCAGCAGGCCCGTCAGCTGCGGCGTCATCCGTCATCCGCGCCGAGGGAACCTGTCATGGCCGCGCTGGTGGCGGGCCGTCGCTGGCCATGATGCTAAACCATGATGCTGGCCGTGATGCCGGCCGTGATGCTGGTCGCGATGCTTCATTACGAGCCACGGGAGCCTGGAGGGCTCTATTGCTCTACGGAGTACATACCTACGGAGTACATATGTATATGTATGTACCTAGGTACGTACCTACCGGGTCGGGTCTCTCGTCGGTGCCGCCCCGACTCCCGAGGCTTGCTTGAGAGCAACTCGAAGATTGGCATCCGGACAGCCGTTGACGTAGTGCTGTCGTGCTCGTACAAAAGTTTTCGCGACTCGACGCTCCACGGTGGCCATCGCCAACGCCAGCAACGCTCGAGGCGCATATTTGCTCGTCGTTTCTGCTCCTCCTATTATCACCACGCCCCCATCTGTTCTACCCACACCCATGCCACGCCCACACCCTCCCTCCAAAGCCGGTACGAGCTTCGGGCTCCATGGTCTCGTCCTCAATCCGCTCAACCCCATCAATCATCAACGCATCAACCCATCGCATCCACAGACATCCAGACACTTCCCGAGCAGAACAGGGGTTCGCTCCACGAAGCCTGTGCCGCTTCGCGCACCCTGTTCCAACTTCGCAAGTGAGACAAGCGTGGAGACGACTTCCACAGAAGGCGTCCCCACTTGGTCCACGCCTATCGGTGTCCGTCATCCGTCACCCAGCAAGCTCTGGCGCTGGCGACACGGCCGTCGATCTTGGGCTCGTCTTGCTACTACTTATGCTTCATGGGACCCCGTCCCGGCTCTCGAACCATCCCTCATTGATCGACAACCCGGAGGATTTGGTGCCTTTTTTTTCTTTATTTTGTACTTCGTTCTTGTGTTTTTACTTCCTTTCCCCCAGTACCCCTCTCTCGGCTATTTCTTGTCTTCCATTCCTGTGAACTCGTGCCCATCTATTTTAAACAAGGAACAGCTCAGCTTATCCGGCTCACGAGACTTGTTCCTGTCCTTTCATTTATACCTTGCCTACCTTCCACTGTCTTGGACTGTCTGTTCGTTTGTCTGCCATATCAACTCTTGCCTCCGCTCTCCTCAAAACAAAGTCGAGGATAAAGAGTAGTCCGTACGCACGACGGTACAGCATCACCACGCCGAGTCACAATACACCACCTGTCAGGCATACTTGATCTCCAAGTCGAGTCGCCTGCCGTCCATTCATTGGCAAAGAACTCCGAGACCTATCGTACTGTGTGGCATTTCGTCCGACTTAATTCAGCTTTTGTTCCTGTACTGTATATGGCCATACTTGCTCTTTTGCGACCGAAGCGACGTAACACTAACCCCATCCAAGTAGTACAATTTAATCACACGCTACCTTTATAATAAGTTCCGAAGAAAAAAAAGGAAAGAAAGGAAAAAAGAAAACCTACGAGACGCCTACCGAGAAAAGGAAATACATAAGAAATAACCGACACAGCAGGTCCTCGCTGCTATCGGTATGTAAATGTCTGGGCACGTGGCAATCATGTGTACATGCCACTAATAACCCATTCAGACGACCAACCTTATAACTTTAACACAATGGACTCGAGAATGATGAACCAAGTCACCCATAATCCTATCATGTACCGCAGGAACGATTCCAACATGATGAACATGGCTCAACAACAAAAGTTTCATGCCTGCCAAGTCGTGGCGCCTGCCTCTCCAGTCTGCTCCCGACCTGGCTCTTCGTCGTCGACATTGTACAGCCATACCTCGGCGTTCATGACGCCTACTGGATGCGTGCCGTCAATGACCCTGAAACCGACAACGATTATGTTGGAGACGGATTTTGCCGACAGCCCATACTTCCCGTCCACGCCACCTTTGTCCACATCGGGTAGCGCCGTTGGCAGCCCCAAGAACTACGAGGTGCTGCAGACTCCCCTGAACCCCATGTTTTCCGGTTTGGACGGGTTCATGGAATCGAAGCCCGGTTTGGATTCCATCGATGGCTCTATTCTTGATTGGGCTAGCTGCGGCTCACCTCCTATGACACCCAGTAAGTTAGTTGGCTTAGAATTTCTCGTGTCTGCTCAACTCATGTTGGCTCGGTTCGTGTCGCGATGCGTCCGTTCATGGAATTGGTTCCGCAACGCTTCCTCGGCCCGTTGGTTGAGGCATTTTTGTCGTGTTTTTAACGTTTTTCTTTTTTTTTTTTTACCCGCCGAGATGACCAATGACTAATTCCCATGTTGCAGTGTTCATTCACTGCCAACCGTCTAGGGTGCCCTCGCTTAGCAGCACCACAAGCGACCTATCCGCCATGTCGTGCCCATCCCTTTCGCCGTCGCCCACGCCTTATGCCAACTCTGTGACTTCCGAGATCAACGTTGACTTTTGCGACCCGCGCAATCTGACCGTTTCTGCCACGTCGAACCCTACACCGACTTCTTCCTTTGCAGTTCCCAGCTTTGGCGACGACGAGTTTGGCTGCCTCGAACAAGGCTCTGTCGATACCTCAGTGCTCTACCGACCCACTTTTGACTTTAGCCAAGCCATTACCCACGGTTTGCCGTTTGAGGAGCTTTCCGATTTTGAGTCCGAAGACGACGTGAATGACTTGATCGGCTTTGGCGACTTTGGGCGACCTCGCGCCTGCACGGGATCTTCAGTCGTCTCCCTGGGCCACGGCAGCTTCATTGGCGAGGAGGACTTTAGCCTGGACCAGCACAGTTCTTTCGACTTCACCCTACCCAGCCCGCCCTCAAGCGTTGAGGCTGAGGAAGACGCCCACAAGGACAAACGCCACAAAAAGCACGTTAGCGGCGGCGGCAGCAGTATCCACCACAGCAATCAGAAGAGCTTCTCCTCTTTTCTACCCATCATGGCTGCAGCAGCAGCAGACAATGGCCAATCCTCTTCTAGTGACGAGCGGAGGGATGACCAGAACAATCACGAGAGGGAGGAGCAGACGGAGGAACAGAGAGAAGATCAGAGTGAGGACCACAGAGATGATGCCTCGCCTGCTCCCTCAAACTCCAACGCGTGTTGTGAAGACGGCGATGCGTCTGCAAACTCAGCGCCTACTCAGGCCAATCGACGCGGGCGGAAGCAGTCCCTAACAGAAGATCCATCCAAGACGTTCAAATGCCACATTTGCAATCGTCGCTTCCGTCGTCAGGAACATCTGAAGCGACATCACCGCTCCCTGCACACGCAGGACAAGCCCTTTGAATGCACTGACTGCGGCAAGAAGTTCTCTCGAAGCGACAACCTTGCGCAGCATGCCAGGACTCATTCTGGCGGCGGTGCCATTGTCATGAACTTCAACGACAATGTGCATGACGGTGCCGACGGCTCGTTCTCGCGCGAAGGCGGCACAGCTGCACCACCTGTCGACGACATGGGCAACTACGGCAGAGTACTCTTTCAAATAGCCTCCGAGGTTGCCGGCAGTGGCAGTGAACCCTCATCTTCAGACGAGTCGACCGACTGCCCCCCGAAGAAGCGAAAGCGTCTCGAATAAGCGCGCTCTGCTCGCTTGGGATGGAGGGCCGTCTGATGACGACTGGTGGGAGGCAAGAAGAAGGGATGACCGAAAAGTGTCGTACCCTTCCTTCGGGTCTTGTTGTCACCAAACCATCCTTCTTTTTCGTCCGACGTCTTGTGGTCGGCCAGACATGTCTCGGTGGACAATCGGGAGACGACAAACAAAGAAAGACATGTTTGCACTACAAAGCATTTTTACGACTCAGCATCACCACCCTTCGATTCTTTGTATCAAATTGGTTGATATATTCCATTGACAATACTTTCGTCTTTCTCGCGATTTGCATCACCAAAAGAAAAATCACATTGGCGCGTGCGTGGTTCTGTATTTGTGGACATGTTGGGAGTCGTTTATTCGCACTTGCGGGAGTTTCATTTGTGGTGGCTCTTCTTTAGGCCACTTGAGGGTGGATTGCATCATGGCGTGCGTACTAGTTGGTCTGTTTTAACATGCTCATTCCGTTGGTATACGGAGTGACAATGCGGCCCCCTGCGAGGGAGAGGTTGGGACCCAGATGGCTTGGTTGGTTGGCTGGTTATCTGGTTGGTTTTGGTGATAACAATGTGCCGGTCACGGTTTCACGACGGCGGAGGATTCTGTTACTGGGCTTGATATATTTGAGACAGGTTGGATTTTGCGTCAAGGTACAATATAATAGGTCGAGTGGCCATGAAGCACTACTCTTGCAAGAAATGAAGGTTCCAAGGGCGTGAAACATAGACATTCAAGAAGTGCTGGTCAGTGGTGTGTGACAAGAGTGTCACTAAGAAAGCTCTAGTAAAACATAGCGACAAGGCGTACCCGAGACATGGGAATCGCCCCCGACCGAGACACATACGGTATTGTACCTACCCATTTGCCAGTTTACCTACCTACCTTTGTACCTACATAGTCCGTAAAAGGGTCCAAGACTCCAAATAACGGTGGCGGAAACTGTAATTACTTTACGGCAAACGTCGAAGCCACGCCACGCTTGCGAGCTAGCTACGAGTTTCTTCTTAACTGGAAGAAGCATTAGAGGCAAGGAGCTAGCCTAGCCTTAGCTATGCACCCCCGAAGATGAGCCGCAACATGCCAATTGCAACAAATATCCATCCTCATCCTCCTCCTCCATCACAGATTCTGACGGGTTTTTACATCCGCCACGGTCAACACTAG
>QEQW01000239.1:0-36475 GCA_004016085.1 Claviceps quebecensis
GGGTCCACAGCCTGAATTTCCCCCCGACTGCTCTTCCGAAGCGACGCGAGGTCCCCCAGCGGCCCTTCGCTGCGCTCCGGGGCTGAGGGACCTACTAGTTGAGTTGAATTGACGACTACATAACTCTCACACGAAGGTGCTCTCCCGCTACCTCACCGCAAAAAGAGTGGAAAGTGGAAAGTACTCCGTAGGCGTAAAACAAAAGACAAAGACAAAGTCACGTGATGCGCTAAGCCCCCCAATGACTCGTGACTACCCAGGCTACCACTGACCAGTGATACTTGGGCACAGCAAAGAAGGGAGTCAAGAACAGTGGAGAATGCCTGCCCCTTGATTATTGCCGCCAGCGATGTTGATCAAGACGTTGAAGTTTATTATTGTGCTTACGTATTGCCAGTCAGGCTTCCAATCAAGCTGATACGTCTTCGCCCTTTCATGGGATAACACTAGCACGGCTTTGATTGTGCACCTCTGCATCAATGTCTAAATTCACGAGGCTATTCCTACGAGCACCGCGACCCCAGGTAAATTTCGGCACCTTCTGTATCTCTTGCCCCTCGCAAGGTGCTAACGATGATGCAGAGTCTTTTCGGCTTGGTCGGTCTCCAGACTGGCACTGAGCTCATATCGCTAGCACTTGCGTTCAACAAGGTTACAGGAGTTTATGGCTTGCTGGCAATCTTGACGGGCTATCAACTGTCTCTTCTTCAGCTCTCGACATACGTGTACTCGATAGGGGTTCTCGGCTTCCTCGTGTACCTGATACCCAACATCCGACGACAAAGTCCCTTTGAGTGTCTGGCTCTGGCATGGCTTTATTTGCTTGACACTACGATCAATGGAGCGTATACGGCTGCGTTCGGACTCGACTGGTACTTTGCCAGCACCAGCGATGGAGAAGAAACGAAAACTACATCTCTACCAAACATTGTCGCTGAGGGCTTCGAAGGCCTGCGCCGGCAAAGCGCCATTCATGGAAAAGCCGTGCCGCAAGAGACGGCAACGAGCATGGTCTTGATCGTTGCTCTTACACTAATTCGGGTGTATTTCACGATCGTTGTCATGGCATTTGCCCGCCAGGTTTTGCAAAAGTACATGCAGCTGATGATTCTGGAGGGGCCGGGAGTAGATGAGCGCGAGGGTCCTTTCGCTATTGATCTCCCCGATGGCGATGGACGTAAAGGAAAACTTGGTCGCTTAATGGTGTCGTTTGGGCGAGGGTACTGGATGGATCTGCCCGGTTTGGATGATTGGGAAAGGAATGTTTCAAGAAAACCGCACAACGGTGGTGGATCCTTGGTTGGAGAGGCACGACAATGATAGCGCGTATGTAATGCAATTGCGAATTTGGTGTTGGGCAAGGTGGCTGGTGCTGGGCACGCGATCATGATCTCGGTAATTGGTACACAGCATAGGTCATAATTGATTGTGAACATCGAACTTCGTAAACATCGCTGTCTCGACCTTTCGCCGCTATAGCGCAGCAGAGTTTGGAGCACCAACGCTTTTGTCATAGAAGGGGCTTGTAGGTACTCTGTCTCTGTACTGCTGACTTGGGCTGGTCGTACGGTCGAATAACTACGCAAACTGAAGGAATAATCCTTTGAATAGGCATTATGTAGTTGTGATTCAGTTACCTGTCAAGTTGGGGAGTGATAGATTGATTACTTAATGGGGACACGAGAGTTGGAAGCACAGCCTAGGGGTACAATACGGAGTAGGTAAATAGTTAGGTATGTATGTTGTACATACAGTACATACATAGGTATGTATTCTCCTTGGAGAAACAAAGCCCCAGGAGGGACATCCATGTTCAACGTCATCGGCTGCTGCGCCATCTACCGGAACTCGGACCGGGCTGTCGGTGGCGGAACTCGGCTGCGCGGGAATTTGTCGAGCAAGCCTGGAGTTTCGTTTATAGACGAACTCAAGGTGTTTCCGCCACCCACGCGAATGGTACAGTACTCCGTACAGAATACATAGGTACCTATGTACATATGTATTACGGAGTATAACCCGTATCTCGCCATCGTCCAGTGAGTGACCACTTGGCACTGATGAGTGACTGCCGGCCAGAGCTAGCGATCACGCAATCCCGATAAAAATGACCGATCTGCGGGGAACGCCAAACATCAATACGCCATGCCAGTCTTTGCGCGCTTCGCCGAGGCCGCTGTCCAGAATGGATATGTGTTGTTATCGAGTCTGCCGTGATCCGCTGCTTGCCAGTCGAAGCCACCTTGGCGGCTGTCTTAAATCTTGCAACGCCCAACTTCGCCATGCCGTTTTTCTTGCGGCAAAGTCTGGGGCTCGCCAACGACGATATGGACGCTGCTCATCAGATTCAGATTTCTACTCCTGAAGAGGCTGGTAAGTACCGGTCAAATACCAAGCACTTGCGATGCCCGCGAGAATTGCGGCCGGGTCGGGCGACTCAATGCGCCTTGCGCTCGAAAAGTTGCCTTCTTATGCTACCTCGCCACATCATTATCATACAGACCGATCAGTTGGCTGACTTCTATCAATCTGCGACTCTACAGTGGCTCGAATCGCGTACCTCTCCAGCGATGTCGTCGTATCTGTTCAGCCGTCATTGGGCACCGAATCTGGGTTTTCTCCCCATTTGAAACGATTTATTAATCACAAAGATCGTGGCGTGGCTGCCTCCTCGGTTGGTGCCGTTCCAGTCGTAAGTAGTCATCACCAAGGCGCTCTCTGTGTCTTTTGCCACTTGCAAATCTGTGCGCCAATCATACTGACAAGAGACAAGGTGCAATCCGTTCGCCACAATGCCGACCCTTTACTTTCCGTATATACACCAATTCGCAACGGCAAGCTGGTGTCTGTCACGGCGCCTTCCACCATTCTACTACCTGCCGTCTCACATCTTTACAAATTAGCCAACTATCCTGTGATACTACACATCTCGCTGGAACCAGAGAGACATCCCGACTACTCGACCATCACCGCAGTGCGGAACGCGGGCTGGACTTTCCTTCACTCACAGTCCTTGCAGGAAGCCCAAGATATGGCATTGACAGCTCATGCTCTGGCTATCCGTACTGGAAAAGGTGTGATCCATTTCTTCGCGGGCCAAACCACCACTCATGATGCGCCAATTCCAGTCGAAGATATCGCAGTGGTGAGAGAAGTGCTGGATATTGAGAGTGTTCGTCGGTTCCAGGCAGGCTCGGTTCTTACAACCAATATCTATGCTGAGGATGGTCATGTGGCTGTATCTGCAGATCATCCAGAAATGGTTCTCATTAAACATGATACCCAATCCTCTACGTTACAACCCCAGCCTATTGCGAATATCTCCAAAGCGACTTCAGCAGATACCTCTGTCAAATCCAGCGAAGCTTCCACTCCGATTGCTCCGTCCTCCGCGGCCACCACGGTTGAAGTAGCGCCTCCTCAGGTGACTTCCGAAGATATCTATACTTGTGTGACTAGGGTCTGGGCTCAGATGAAAGCAGCACTTGGACGAGAGTACTCTGCCTTCGAATACACTGGCCCCGCGAAGCCTAATAGCTGCCTATTAATATTTGGTCCCGATGCTCGTTCTTTTGTCGAAGCTGTCAACCGCGCCAGTTCTGACGATGTCTTTGCAAATATCGGTATTGTTACCCCGCGCTTATACCGGCCCTGGATCGGGTCAAAATTGATTGATGCCATACCAAAGTCGATACGAAAGGTTGCTGTGCTGGAACAGATTCAGAGAGCGACTACTAAATGGGGTCCTCTTCTGATTGACGTCCTTTCGTCTCTCAACCGCGGCCCAGGCGGCATCGACGCTATTGTGGGGTATCAATCAGGGTATATAGCTCCGGAGACAACGACACAGGCGCTCAGGGGGATCATTCAGAATCTCACCTCCGAGAAGCCTATTCAGAATCTTGAGGTCGGGGCAAAAACTGTTCAAGATCAGTCTAGTGATCATACGCTCATCATCCCAAAGCTTGAGACGGCGTATTCAAAGATCCTTGCCCAATTATTCGGAAACAAGGTTTACGTTGCCAACGCGCTCGAGTCCCAGAACGCGGGTGTGTCTCACACTATATCCGCGACCCCAGAATTCGGCTTTGGATCTCTCCTAGCTCGTATAGAGCATCGAAGAAGACTCATCGCTGAGGCTAAGGTTGCCGCTAGCAGCAACGAGTTCGAAACGGAAAAACCCAAGAGCTTGCTGGCCCGTTGGGCCATGCACCCCTACGACCCAGCCAAGGTGACCGACATCGTTGAAGATCTACTCCTAGCATTAGGGGCTGACAAGTCCTCTCTTGCCAAAAAGCTTTTTTCCAAACGGGCATTGTTCCAGAAAGAATCTTTATGGCTAATGGGATCCGATGCCTGGGCCTACGATTTGGGGAACTCTGGTGTTCATCACGTCCTCGCCTCCGGGAAAAACGTCAACATGCTTATCATTGAGTCAACGCCATATTCTGAGAAGGCAGCAGCCGATTTGGATCGAAGGAAGAAGGACATTGGGCTTTATGCCATGAACTTTGGAAACGTATACGTGGCTTCTACTGCAGTATATAGCTCATATACGCAGGTATTGCAGGCTCTGACGGAGGCTGACAAGTTCGACGGTCCTTCCGTCGTCTTGGCTTATCTTCCATATTTTGGCGAAACCGATTCGCCTCTGACAGTTCTGCAAGAGACCAAGAAGGCAGTTGATGCAGGCTACTGGCCTTTATATCGATGGAACCCCGAGAATGAGACCCGAGGCGAAGCAAACTTCTCTCTCGACTCCGAGCTCGTCAAACAGGAACTTAAGACCTTCCTGGCGCGAGATAATCAGCTCACCCAAATCATGAAGAAGGAGCCTTCTTTTGCAGCAAATTTGGGGCAGGATTTTGGAACCGAAGTCCGGACCCAGCTAAAGAGAAGAGCAAAGGATGCGTACAATCAATTACTCGAGGGTCTTCTCGGCGCACCTTTGACCATTCTTTTTGCATCTGATAATGGGAACGCTGCGTCTATTGCTAAACGTCTCGGTGATCGTGGACGCGCTCGTGGCTTGAAGACAACTGTCATGACTATGGAAGATTATCCGATCGAGGATTTGCCTCGAGAAGAAAAAATCGTCTTCGTCACTTCCACAGCTGGACAGGGAGAGTTCCCACAAAATGGCTTGTCTTTCTGGGAAGCTCTGAAAGACAATACTGATCTCGATCTTGCGGGCGTGAATTTTTCTGTATTTGGTCTGGGAGATAGGCACTACTGGCCTCGTAAGGAGGACAAGATTTATTACAACAAACCTGCCAAGGACCTGGACAGAGTTCTGAGCAATTTAGGGGGCAAGCGATTCGTGGACGTCGGTCTCGGAGACGATCAAGATCCTGATGGCTACCAAACTGGGTATCAGCAATGGGAGCCCTTAATCTGGCAAGCTTTAGGTGTCGATAAGGTTGAGGGTTTGCCAGAGGAGCCCCCGCCCATCACTAATGAAGACATTAAGGTTGCGTCAAATTACTTACGGGGCACAATCATGGAAGGACTACAGGATACATCGACGGGAGCCATCTCTGCATCTGACCAACAGCTCACCAAGTTTCACGGAACATATATGCAGGATGACCGTGACGTTCGCGATGAGAGAAAAGCGCAAGGTCTTGAACCAGCTTACTCCTTTATGATTCGCTGTCGACTCCCAGGTGGTGTCGCCACACCGAAGCAATGGGCTCAGATGGACGATATCAGTTCTTCATTGGGCAATGAAACAATGAAGCTAACGACCAGGCAAACCTTCCAATTTCACGGAGTTGTCAAGGGCAAGTTGAAACCAGCAATGCAGGCCATCAACCGATCGTTGATGACCACGATTGCTGCGTGCGGTGATGTCAACCGAAATGTTATGTGCAGCTCACTGCCCACCCAATCCCAATACCACAAGCAGGTTTATGCCTGCTCACAAAAGATCAGCGATCACCTACTCCCGTCGACGACGGCGTACCACGAGATCTGGCTCACGGATGACAATGACAAAAAGACTCAAGTCGCTGGCGAGGCTATACAAGACTTTGAGCCTTTGTATGGGCCTACGTATCTCCCTCGAAAATTCAAGATCACCATAGCGATACCTCCCCATAACGACACGGATGTGTATGCTCATGACATTGGCTTAATTGCAATCAGAGACAAAGATGGGAATCTTGATGGGTTCAACGTTCTAGCAGGTGGTGGTATGGGAGCAACACACAACAACAAGAAGACCTATCCTCAAATCGGTCGCATGATGGGATTCTGTCGAGCTGAGGAAATCCACATTGCCTGCGAAAAGATCATGCTTGTCCAAAGAGATAATGGAGACCGTAAGAACCGCAAGCATGCTCGCCTCAAGTACACAATTGATGACCTCGGTGTCGACGTCTTCCGCTCAAAAGTGGAGGACCTATGGGGAAAGCCGTTCGCTAGGGAGCGGCCATTTGAGTTCAAGAGCAACGTCGATACATTTGGTTGGCAAAAGGACGAAGCCGGCTTGAACCACTTCACATTCTTCATCGAGAATGGCCGAATCGAAGACACGCCCGATTTCCAGATGAAGACAGGTTTGCGCGCAATCGCCGAGGTTCACAAGGGTGAATTCCGCCTGACCGGTAATCAGCACCTCATATTGAGCAATGTCCACGACACGGATCTCCCAACCATGAAGTCCTTGATGAAGAAGTACAAGCTTGACAATGTGCAATTTTCGGGTCTCCGCCTCAGCTCTTCTGCCTGTGTCGCCTTCCCGACCTGCGGCCTAGCCATGGCCGAGTCGGAGCGTTACCTTCCCGTTCTCATTTCCAAACTGGAAGCATGCCTGGAAGAAACCGGCTTGCGCCAAGACTCGATCGTCATGCGAATGACGGGCTGTCCCAACGGTTGTGCCAGGCCGTGGCTCGCCGAGGTGGCCTTCGTCGGCAAAGCCTATGGCGCCTACAACATGTACCTTGGCGGCGGCTATCACGGACAGCGTCTCAATAAGTTGTACCGGTCTAGCATCAAGGAGGAAGAGATTCTGTCCATCATGAAACCGCTGTTTAAACGATACGCCGTCGAAAGGGAGGACAATGAAAAGTTTGGCGACTTTTGCGTTCGCGTTGGCATTATATATGCCACCACCGATGGCCAAAACTTCCATGATAATGTAAGTTCATGTTGAGGAAACCCAACGCACTTCCTCCACCCCCTTTCTACTCTTCCCTTGGTTCATGTCACCGTATGAATGATCCTCTTCTTACAATCCATACCAGGTCGCCGAAGAAGAGTTTGATGAGGAATGATAGATTGGTTGGTTGGTTTGCCTTTATTTGAAAAAATGATTGTACCAGCAACATACCTAGTCAAGTCATGCTTGGGTTTCCGATAACAGGTATTCAACTTGTGTCAAAATGGGGGGTTTTTTTTTGGTAGGGTCTTTTGGGCGTCTTTCGAGGTGTATTCTCAATTTCCTGGGGTTTTGAGTAAAGAAGACAGATAGTTCTGGAGCTTCACACAACCTCACACAACAGCGACGGCTTCGATTTCTTTGCTTCCTAATCTACTACATCTAGTAGCCATGACTCGCAAAGCAAACACCAAAACGATCTATATCAACTCAAGAACTCGCCGCTCACGACATTCCTCCTTCGCTCCGTGTTAGGCCCAGTGTCCACGAGCAGCGCTCCACGCTCGAAGCTGCGTACGAAAGACAGAAACAACTTATTCGTCAGCCTATGCCCAGTTCTCTTGGCTATCCAACGGGCCATGACGCAGCCACACCATGGCGGCAAGTGCGAAATGCCCCTTTACCCTTACGCTTGAACTTGATGTCAAGGTCGGGTTAACACAGAAGCTGATAGATTGGGAAGACATGACATCGCTATCGGTCGGGCGGGGGAGTTGTGAGACGTGCAATCCACAAATGTGGCGGCAGCCTGAGCAGTGAGCTACGCAGCGACACGCTACTGATGTTCAATGTAACTACAATAGGTACACTGCATATACAATATATTGGAGAACACAAGGGACAATAAATCACATGTACAATGCGAACGGGCGGGTTCACTCATCAGCATCCGTGCCTCACTCGGTCTTCATTCTTCATCCCAATAGAGTCTATGATGTCCTGTATCCTCATTCTTTTGTCTCATTTCATGTCTCTTGGTCTATGGGTTAAAACGTCATCACCTCGGTATAACCAGCGTGACAAGGCACAGTCGTATACTTCCATACCAAAGGTCGACAATGTTGATACCGTGAAGACAATTGGCAATCATGTGCTATCATCTATGATTAGGTATGTAGCTCCTATAACTAGCATTTGCCGTCGCCTGTACCAAACGCCTGTAATTACAAGAAACCCCACACATCCAGCCCAACAAACACATCAAATCGGGTCATTAGATACAATTCATTCTTCTCGTCGTATACGGACTCACACATAACAAGCATCAACAGAGGAGTACATTTTCGTATAGGGACATTATCGTGAAGATCCATGCGTGTCTCAGCTCCTTAGGCTGCTTCCCAGACTACTTCCGACGCTGCTGACCGTTTCGCTGACTTTGCTGCCGACTTTGCTGCCAAAATCGCCCAGCCACGCCGGCACTTTGAAATTCATACGCACTCGGCCTTCAACAATAATGTTGACCACATTGATGATGGCGAATGTCGTGGAGCCGATTGCGCGGAAAACAGCCAGGGAAGCGACGCTCCACAGGATGAAGCGCAAGTAGAAATTCTCCCCAATTCCTCTGCTGCTGTAGATTTCTGATACAGCCATGGCGAGCATGGCGTTGGCAATCATCCAAATGACCACCATGTACGTTCGTACGCTTTTGTAGTAATCTTCTTGCATTTGTGCCTCACTTATCGGCGCCGATGCAACAGCTAGTCGATCTCGTAAATTCCGCAGTGCCTCATCATAGCCGCTGTCGATATCAAGTTGCTCACTTGGCATTTCTAATTCGACAGTTTGGCCCTTGCCTACGGCACCTCCAAGATCAGTCTTCATGACATTATCTCCCTTGGTTCCCCAAGTCACATCGTGCGTATTGCAAAAGGCGTACACCTGAAGCAGACAGATATAGCTCGGCAGGAGCATGAAATACTGCGCTGCCGAGGTGAATAGATGCCAGGGGTCCAAGTACAGAAACGACATGAGAAAATAGAGTCCAACTGTTGAGAGCATGGAGACTATCAGGTTTGTAAAGACATTATTGCCAATTGCAATGTCAGGATCTTTGCTTGTGAGCTGTCGAACAACGATATAGAAGCAAGCAAAGACCGTATACAGCATGATGACGCTGTAAATAATCATGCTAGCCAAGTATAACTTCTTGGCTCCCTGCGGTCTGTTGCCGAGAGACAAGATGAATTGCGTCGCGATCAGTAACACACATGTGTACTTCAATATGTAGAATATGACGGTTCCGATGTTGTGACCAAATGGGTCAACTTTTGGGTCGGTAAGACCTCCGGCGACGAAGTAGAAAGTGAGATAGAAGTTGGCCAGTGAGAAATATGTAAACACAAGCTGGAGAAACTGATACACGAATTCAATGTAGAGCAGGATCTTGCGCATGATGGTGTGATCAGTGGTCAGGATTTGGCGAAACTGAACCAACGAATAGACAGCTGCAAAAAAGGCACCATTCAACCAACGCCTTCTTTGCGAGATGAATTCGGGAACGCTGTCTGCAAGAAATCAACATCAGCGGACGTGGTCGTCTTGGAGGGTCGAGAGGAATAGTAACCTACCAGGTACGTCCGTTTCTCCTGTACATCCCTTCACATATTTGAGCACCCACCTCTCACCGCGTTTAGCTACCAGCTCCCAACACAAGATGCGGTCCTCGGCCAGGTACATGTTGGCTGTGAAAACATCGGCATGCTGTCCATGCAAAGTTTCACCTTTGAAGTATTGGCTGAGAGGGCCATGGCCATTTTCATCATTCTGTAGGGCATAATACCGATACGCACTCAGCGCACCGGGAAGGACAGTGATGTATCCAAAGACGGACTCCAGCGGCTTGTCCAAGATATTGGACATCTTATACTCAAAGTTTTGCGAAGCAACCAAAGGATTGAGCAGATTTGAACCGAACTTTCCCTTCATAGCTTTGATCTCACCACAGGCGCCCGCGACATTGGAATCGGTATCAAACGCTTTCCACAGATGATAAAGAGAATTGCCTCCTGGACGAGTTCCGACATCAAGCAAGATGCAAACGTTGGGCTTCAAGGCCCTGCCAAAGGCGTTAAAAAACCAACGATGGGAATTTAGCTTTCGTGAATTCTTTTCCTTTAGGCAAAATATCAACTGACAAGGTACAATGCCCTTCTCAGCGCCCTTGAATTTAAGGTCCGAGTCGAGAGAAACTTGTGTGGTATACTCATACACGTGAGCTTGGACTGCTCTGTTGTTGACATAGTTTTTGGCGATACCGTGCTGGTAACAGCCCATCGCTGCCAGAGCGTCGAGAGTTCGGGGGTTGATCTTCTCACGGCCATCAGAAATAATGCACACCACTATCTTTTGCCAGCCATTCTCTCCCCAAGTTCTTGAACGCGAGCGCGAGCAAAAGTGTGCAATGTTTTTCATAACAGCATGCATAGTTCTGGTGAAGCAAAACTCGTCTTCGTTATACATGGTGATGCAAATGAAGAGCTCGGTCTCTCTTGTCGTTCGTCCAATATCTTGCCGAAGTTTGTATCCTCTGTCGACAAAGTCGTCGGGATCGCATGTGACTGCGGTATACCGCATGTGGGTGAACTCGACTTCATTACGACGGGGAAGAAAGCTGTACAAAATTGTAGGTATCTTGCATTCGAGCACCAGCTCGCCATTGATGAGTTGAACCTCCTTTCTTGACATTTGCGGCGCGCGAACGCCGCGTCGCTCTTGGGCTCCGTCAGGGGCCGGGCCGTAATGCTCCACCTTGTCATAGTCATCAGCATCCTCATTGAGAGTCTCTTGCGAGCCTGACATGTACGAGTGGCGATGAGTGGGAAATGGACGAGACTCGCTCAAGTCTGATTCAGGGCCAAAAACATCATCTGGGCCATCAAGAGGAATAGAAACAGTGGCATCGTCAGCAAAAGCCTTTGAATTGCGGGCAGAGTTTGAAAATAGCGGTGCCGGCGGCAATGGACGGCGCGAGCTGCCTCCATAGCGTGAAGACGGAGTTCCTGGACGAGGACTTCCGTTGAGGTCGGATGGCTCATAGGATCCTCTAGATGGTGGCGGTCTCGAGAGATCGGGCACTCTTCCAGAGGGCGTCCACGGCCGATGCGGTGAGCCGCTCTCTCGGTTGGCAAAGGGGACGTAGCTTGAGTCAGGTGGCGGCATGCTGGGTGCATCGTCGAGGATCGAGCCTGGTCGAGAATGTGACGAGTTGACACTAGGCTGATACGATCGCCTGGCCGCTCTGGGACTATGATAACGTCGATGTGAGCTTTGGTTTGTCAACATTGCGCGCCTTGGACACCCGAAAAACGGATATATCCAACACCGATCTGCGGAACAAGAAAGTCAAGCCGGGGTTCCCGATTCCTGAACTAGACAAAGTAGGCTGCAGGAGACAAACTCGCGAAATTGACTATGTACGCGGTTGATCCACGGCAGGGAACTTTGGGAAGTCGGACAATTTACTCACGAGCTTTCGTCGGCAGAGTCTTCAACAGAGGTCAGTAGCCGGATAGCAGCGGGATTTTGGCCCGTTGGCGTATCAATCTCGTCATCGTAGCTCGGTAACGCGTATTCTGGTGGAATTGAAGGGGTGTTTGGCCGGTCCATTATAGCAGGCGCCGTCTGCCTGGAGTGGCCCCGTTGCTTGCACTTGTCGACAGGTCACAGGAATGCGACGGTCGTTTGAAGGCGATCGACGACGGGGGGCCTTTGACCCAGGGCGGCTCACGAGGACAGTCTCGAGATATAGCTGGAATGTGGTGTAATTCCAGCGCCCGCCAAGAGCCTCTGTACAATGAGGCTGGTTTGCCTTTTGTTGTGGTTCTTCGGGCTTTGCTTTGAGTTTTGAGTGTTTTTTTTCTGACTTCTTTTCCCTGACTTCTTCTCTCTAGTTCTTGTCTGATGTTTGGCGGCGACTGGCCTGCAGAGCTGGACTGGGTGTGTTGAAGACGAAACGTGGAACGGTAAGTCAACAATACAGAATACAACAAGCCGTTGTTGTTGTTGTTTATTGTTGCTATGTACATACCTACAACCGACTCCAAGCGCTAAATCCCACGGCCCCCGCTGACGTCGTGCGCGCGCGCGCAGCAGACGCAAGTTACATAAGTTACATATGTGTACTCCGTATACATAGGTACATACCTACGGAGTACATATCCCAGATATAGTACATAGGTACCTATGTACCTACGGAGCACGGAGTATACATACATGATATGTACCGGCCCACCGGGTTGTAACTTGTGGGTAGCCTTGTAGGTATGTACATATTCCGTAGGTGTGTCACGTGGACGGCTCTCGTTAACCCGGCAACGCGGTGGGACGGCTGGCTTGCAGTGGCGGCAGAGGCTGACTCAGGAAGAGGTCACGCACATGCAAACCCCTGAATCTGCCGAAGTTTCTGCTTTGTCTCTGCTTGTGCTGTCCGTTGTTCTACGGGAGTACATATGCATATAACTTCTAGCTTCTTTCTCAATCTATGATCCCATCCCTCCTTGACTCGTATTGTCTCGCATTAGCGAGAAGTAGGTACCTGACTTACAACCCCGGGCAGTACTCGGCCTCACACGTGGCTATGATGTAGATCGGCACATCGGGCGAGGCTTACGACCCGACACGGTAGATTATGAAACGCCGCCTATAAATCTCGTTTACTCCGTACTTTGCGGACATATAGTTTCCCGTATAGAGTTGGAAAAAAGTTTGAATTACCTAAGATGCTCAAGCCGAATGCCTCTTCAGTCCAAGTGCCCTGGTCTAGCAGGCGGGCTGGCAATAGTAATCCAGGGATTTCCGGCGTCTCGATATGGCTCGATAGCGGCTCGATTTGCGCCGGCATCAGCTCAGGTTGAATCATCGTCAACCCGAGCTTGCCCTTCGTCGTCAACGCGCCGTTTTTGACGGACACGCGCGTGGATTAGTGGCTGCACATAGCTTCCTTCGCACTGGCCTCTAGCTTCCTGACTCACTCTTGAGTCTTGAGTCTTGAGTCTTCATTTCTCCCATGTACCTTCTCGTTTTTTCTTGGGCGTGGCAAGGTGGGTGTGGATGCCACCATTTCCCGTTTGCCAGCCAAGTGCATCTCGTCGGTCCGGCAGCCGACGAATTGGACGGAGACCCCGGGCGAAGACCTTTTAACCTTCCCGCGGGGAAATTCGCAAGCCACTAGATCCCCATCTACTTTGTTGACTTTGACATCATCCGGGCGACGGGCCGGTCTCGCACCAGGGCTTCATTGGCGACTTGGGCCCAAGAGAGGAAGAGGCGAAAGAAGACGGACCGAAGACGGGTGGAAAATTGGACGGAAGACT
The DNA here is from genome assembly GCA_004016085.1 of Claviceps quebecensis. NCBI lineage: Eukaryota > Fungi > Ascomycota > Sordariomycetes > Hypocreales > Clavicipitaceae > Claviceps > Claviceps quebecensis. The sequence goes on from QEQW01000239.1 coordinate 13,477, forward strand.
GACGAGTACAAATACAATCACTTTGTTCATAATTCCTTTGTGAAATTGTCCTTGACTTCTTCTCTTGTTTTCTTTTTCTTTTACACTTCTAAGACTGTGACGATTTTGTGCCTCTTGCGGGTGTCCGACGTTGCTATTTGCTTCCTAGCCAGCTTACGCACTCCTCGCTTGGGCGTGCCTATTCGCCATCATGTTGCTGTTGTCACTGGACACAGGGCTTCATCTTGCCATGTCCTTGCTTGGGGCACTCCGGCTTGCTACAGCCGTCCATGCAAGCCCGGCTCCAGCTGGTGAAGTTCGTGTGGAAAAAGGCTCTGCATCTGGTGTTGCTGTGGTGGGTGACTATACCGGTCCCCTCCGGCCCCAGATCCATTTTTCGCCCCCAAAGGGGTTCATGAACGATCCCAACGGCATGTTCCGGGACGGCAATGGTACCTGGCATTACTACTACCAATACAACCCCACTGGGTTGGAGGCAGGCAACCAGCATTGGGGCCATGCGACGTCGCCAGACCTGTATCATTGGACGAACCAGCCAATCGCCTTGTTTCCCCCCAAAGAGAACGTGCTTGTCTTCACGGGCAGCGCTGTCGTGGACAAGAACAATACTTCGGGCTTTTTCCCTAATCAGACAAACGGTGTTGTGGCTATCTATGTGAGTTGACCCGGGAGGAAAGGAAGACAAACTCAAGACTTCCATCGCATCTGTCGTGGTTGCTGGCTGACCTTTGATAGACGCTGGCCGAATACAATGACGGCGTGCCTGGACCTCAACAGCAAGCAATTGCGTATTCTCATGACGGAGGCTACCACTTTACTCCCTATGAGCGCAACCCTGTTATTCCCAGCAACGCGACGCAATTCCGTGATCCAAAGGTCATATGGTACGAGGATCATTGGGTCTTGGCGGTTGCGTATCCGGACGACTTTGCTATTGGCATATACACGTCACCGAACCTAATTGACTGGACTCATGCAAGCAACTTCACTGGTAAGGGCCTCCTCGGCTCTCAATGGGAATGCCCCAATCTGGTGCGCATGCCCTATTACGACCGGCGTGGAGAGAGGGAAGAAGACATGTGGCTGCTTCTGTTAGGAATCAACCCAGGCGCTCCCAATGGTGGCTCGGGCGCCGTATATTTCCCCGGCAGTTTCAACGGCACACACTTTAGAGCGGTCGATCATGTCGCTCGGATAGCAGATTTCGGGAAAGACAACTACGCAGGGCAGTTCTTTTACGGACAGCCTGACGATGAAGAACCCGTCTTCATGACATGGGCCTCGAATTGGCAGTACACACAGATTGTGCCGACTGACAATGAAGGATGGCGAAGCGAAGCGGGTCTGCCACGTCGAAACTACCTCACAAAAGACGTCGTCGATTGGAAACTGGTCTCCATCCCGTATGATCTGTCGCCCGTCATGGGAGAGACTTTGTTGGAGAAGAGTCTAGTCAATGAAACGGCAACGGTGGATTTTTCCAAGGTAGAATCCAATGCCGTGTACTGGGAGGCAAATGTAACTGGCATACCAGAGAGCGGCGTTCCAGCCACGGCCATGTTGAATTTTACCTTTGCAAACCCCGCGTCGGGCGACTTCATCCGAGGAGGCCACTACTTTGGCGGCTACATGGCCTTCTACCTGGACAGAGGCGGTGCTCAAGGCTTTGATGACGTCTTTTTCACCGACAAGTTCTCCACCAATAGCTTGGCCAGGGACGGTAAATGGTCCATGAGCGGCGTCTTGGACCGCTCCATTGTCGAAGTCTTCCTCAACGGCGGCATCGATTCTCTCACGAGCACCTTCTACCCCAAGGAGCCCTTGACAGTCATGACCATCCGCTCAACGGACTTGCCTGAGAGCATGCAGGTCAACATCCGCGTTTCCGCCCTGAAAAGCTCGTGGGCAGCAATGGCGAAATCGGATAGATTAGTTTGGGGCAATCAGACCGTGGCGTGATCAGGAAGGAGTAAAAGGCATGCTACAGTCAAAGAGCTGTATCGAATTTTCCATGACGCGTTGGGTCCAACAAGTACATATGTAGCCTACTGAGATTTTCATTGCACCAATTGAAGCGCGTTTTCTTTGATCAACTTCCTGACGAGTCACAAGCTACAACTTGTACGTAGAAGATGGCTCCACTTGGTGATGATTTGACAGCCTGACAAAGAGCGTAGGAACTCTTGTATGACCTACGGTATTATAGGTACCTTAGGTATGTTACATGTAGAGCCGTAAATAAACGAAGCTTTCGCTTCTGGATAACGGGGGAACGTTGATTGGTGTTAGAGATGCGGGGGCGGGGCGGAGATGGAGATGGGTGGGATGGGATATGTACATATGTACCTTTACAGTGTACACCGTTGCAGGCTTGCAGCCTGCAGGTGCCCGCAGCCCAATGCCAAGGCCCCCAAACAATCCAGCCACGTCGAGCGCCGATGAACGACGGAGTACATACTTACAGCCACCGCCCTAACCTCCGCGTAAGCGTCTATTGTTATGTACTCCACGTTCGTGAATTGTACGAACTCAAATTACTGTGCATACCTACTCCGTACTCTATAGATAGACTCAGCCACCGTGCCCCTAACTGCGCGTGGCCTGTGAGCCGCAGCGTCTTTATTCATTGTTACTCCACGTTCGTAGGAACTTGCCTAAGTAGGTACCTGATTATAGGATTAGGAACTCAGATTACTGTATGTACATATGTACTGTACATACGGAGTACCGTATAATCTCAGGAGATTCGCCATCCGTGGAGTATCCATTTCTGACGAATCAATGTGTGAGTCGCGACCGCGCTAAGATCAATGACCACTCCTAGCCTCGTACGGAAAGACGGCAAATCATCAGCAAGAAGCGTCTCCACGTTTGGCGAATCTCCCGAGATTATACGGTACATACGGAGTACATATGTACATATATACATATGTACATTCTGTAGGGTAAATTCAGCCACCCGCCCCTAGCCTCCAGTGGGGCCCTCCACCCCCAGCCTTTTGACCGAAGCGCGTACAAGGTAAATATCTGTTGCTGTATCTCCGTATGTACATTATTAGGGACTTCGTACCAGAAAAGAGAAGGGAAATAGTGGATCACATAGTACGGAGTATCAAGAGCGATACGGTACTACTCGACACAAACAAAAGAGAGAGTCAGTGGCAGTCCAAACCGGACTCCAAGAGACTCAGACAAGAGGCGAAGTAAACATGACTGAATTCAGATAAAAACGCAGTCGAGTTCTAAGCTAAGAAGAGGGGAAAGATGAAGAGTTTATATACACGAAGCCATCGGAGATGGAAGAACAAACAACCGATAGTGATAAACCCTTGGGAGAATTGTTGGTTTTGGTGGACTCCAATCCTCCAGCAGAAATTGTTCCTCAGATACAGGGATTCCTTCTGTACCTATGTACCTAAGTCTTACTTCACGAACCGCGGCGCTATGCCTTTCGGAGATCTGCACCAAAGACCAAAGAAACCGTTCCGCTTCCTGTTGTCCCTCGCTCATCCGACATCCACATCAGCACTCCTTTTTCCAACTATACACTCAGACAACGGAAAAAAGTCGAAAGTCAGACGCCAGCCGCCAGGAAATAGCGGCCATGGCGCCACCGCTGAGGACCTTCGTGGCGTCCACGCGCTCTCTTGCCGACGACGTTCATCTTCACTCGCTCTCCATGCGCGACTTACAACACCCCACACACACACAGCAAATAACCTTGGGCGTAATTGCTGCGTACGTAGTGGCGATTGCGATACTATGGAACGTACCATATTTGAAAATGATATTATGGCCTTTTAAGGTACGTTGGGTTTTCCCTTGGCGACTGAAGCCGAAGTTGCAGTGTTCCACCAGCTCTTCCGCACCTCAGCCAACAGTAAAATAAACTCCATCAAAGTTTAGAAATAAACTCAAGTAAAATAAAACAAGGGTCAATGCTAATAGGGGGCTATCATTATTTCAACTTTATTACAGATGCTTGTTATTGCATTCCATGAGTTCGGCCATGCCATTACCGCCGTGCTCACTGGCGGGAAAGTCGAGTCCATAAGCCTCGATCCCAATGAAGGAGGCGTCACGCGCATGCGCGGTGGGATAAGTGCCATTACCTTACCTGCCGGGTACTTGGGCTCGTCCATTATCGGAGCTCTCCTCACCTTTTGCGGTTTCAACATCGTGGCCTCTAAAATAGCCAGCATCGCCCTGGCAGTATGCTTTTTGCTGACGCTGTGGTGGGGAAAACGCAACTGGTTAACGATTCTCACGATCCTCTTGGCCGTCGGCCTTCTCGTTGGCTGCTGGTTCATCGTTCATGCACAAGCTCTGAGATTTGTTGTCCTCTTCATCGGCGTCATGTCGTCTTTGTACAGCGTGTGGGATATTTGTGACGACCTCATACTCCGGAAAGTCAACTCTTCCGACGCCAGTGTCTTTGCCAAACGCTATGGTGGGTCCTCCCAGTGCTGGGGAGTCATTTGGTCCATCATTTCGGTCCTCATCATGGCTGTTGGCATCGTGGCGGGACTGGCTGCTTTCTCTCAGTCGTTTGAGCAACAACAGCAGGATTCTCAGCACTTTATTCCGACTTGATGACCCTTTTCTGTTGTGCGTATACTTGCATTTGCCAAGATTTTATGAAGCGATTTGGAACGTTTTTTATTTGCAGCCTTTTACCTTTTTTTTTTTCAAGGAATAAAGCGGTAGGCGACTTGAAGGTTATGCCAACAGAGTCCTGTGTTCTAACTTCTCATGTGAGTCGCCGCGGAACAAAAAGATAGAACAATGAAGAGATGCGTTAATTAGATCAAAGTGCGCACACATCTATTTCCTAGAAGGAAATTGTAAGTCTCCCACGACCGCGGGCTAGCGTGATTTTATGGCCATTTCAAATGGCATGCGGTATAGGAAGTATTCACCTTCCACGTGACCCGAGTAGTAAGAGTACCTAAGTGACGAAACGATCAGAGTCAAGGCCATTCAGCTTGCCAGAGGGCCGAAGAACTCTGCAGGAAGCGACTTGTCCATGACGTTTTGGCTCTTATGCTCAACATGGAGGTTTTATCCACGAGAAGGCCCAGACTGTAAACCGTGTGGGAACTGGCCCGACGGAACGTTGACTATCCCATGGCGAGAAGTGAAGGTCGAGGTGTCTAATCAACCGACTGAGCGAAGCTTCTGATGACTTGTATTGTCGAGGAGATAGTAACTGGAATCGGATAGACGTGAATAACGACGACACCCTTCGCTAGCCTGAAAACACTGTCCTGAAAACACCGTACCTGCTCTGGGCAGACCTGATCCGCGAACGCCATGTGCCCTAATAAACCGCTTTTCGACATTTCCCAAAATAAACTGCAACAACCACGCAGGCCATGGCATGAGTGAAGTATGCCCTTGCGCTTAGTTTACCAACGTCCTCGGCGCCCTCGTCCACCGCCAAAACCACCGCGACCACCGCCTCCTGCGGACATGCCTTGATCATACCCATAGACCCCCTGATTGCCGCCGAAACCACCACCAAAGTTCTGTCCCTGGTTCCCTTGCATCCCAGGCCCCGCGCCGCCGGCTTGCATCCCCGAAAACATGGCATTCATTTGATTTGGATCCATCTGGGAAGGATCCATGCCGGATGCCATCATCTGCTGCATCATGGCTTGCATATCGGGTGGCATTCCGTCCATGCCCGGCATAACAGCGCCGCCTCCCGCGCCCGGGCCCGGCATGCCCATGCCTCCTCCCATCATCATCATGTTGTTGAACTCCTCCATCATCTTCTTATTGTTGGTTGCAAATGTATCGGCGCCAAATTCTCCTCGAATGCTCTCCTGCTTCGCGGCATACAACGCCCAGGTAAACTCATCGAAACCATAGTTAAAATAATCGCTGATATCTGTGCCTGGCTTCCTCCATGGCTTTTCTTTCTCTGCTAGATCTTTTTCATTGTCAGTTTCATCACGGTGTTGTGTGATATAAAGTAAGAAAAAAGACGTCCGGATAACATAAATATCGGCTGCTGGCATATACCGCGTCTGGTAAGAGCTGATGTATATCTCATACCTTCGTCAATGTTCACTTGGGTAATGGGCTTTCCTGTGCTGGGATACACGGGATTTGCATTGATGTCTATCGTAGACTTTGATGCAGCGGCGGATGCTTGGTCTGCACTGGGCGTCGCAACGTTGACAGTTGTCCCTCTTGTAGATTTTGACTTCTCCTCCTTCTTCACAGGTAGTGTTTTCGAAGTCGAATCGCCCGAAGCCGTCCGCTGGGGAATATTCCGGATGTCACTGTATTTGAATTGGCTGTATGCGAATTTCGTCAGTTTTTTTTTGAAGCACAACGTAGTACGTAGTTCGCTCACGTTGGAGGCGCAGCGGTTGTGCCGTCTTTACGCTCGGTGATAATGTCAATATCCTGGAGCAGTCACCGCTTCAATCAGCGCGTTGATCAAACATGAAAGTTCCTACCGGCTGGACACACTTACAGAGTCATCATCGTCTTCGTCCATGGCACCCCCCTCGTCCTCTTCCTCGCCCTCTTCCAGCTCCTCTGACTTGGAAACAGAAGCGTTCTTATCACTCGCCTCAGCTTTTGGCTCCTCTGGTTCGTAGAGGTCGTCTCCCTCGTCCATCTCCATATCGTGTTCCGACATTTCTGAGCTCATGCTGCGTCTTTGGTTTTGCCGTGGCTTGTATTCTCTTCCTCTGTCTTCTCTCGATGGTGAAAAGCAGTCCTTGCTGTAATCTAGGTAGTAAAAGGCGTAAGGTGAGGTGAATGAATGAGACAACACTAAAGGAAGCTCAGATTGGCCCGGCGATTTCCCGCTCTGCTTGGCGCGATGAGCTGCAGGCTGCAGGCTCCGAGTTTCTCGAGTCTCCACTTTAAGCTCAAGCAGTGCACCCCGGACTTTCTGCTTTCATTAGGCGCCCATCTCTTTCCTTTGATTTTCTAACGTCTTCGCGCGTCTCAGCTGGTTTACTCTGTGGTCTTTCGATCAACGCTGGCGCTTCCAAAACCTTGTAAGTAACTGTGCTCTCGCCATTCCACTTCTCCTTGTTGACCATGCCCCTGGACTATCTTATGATCGCAAGACAACCCAATGACCGACGGGAGGGAAGGGGGGAGAGTAGGTGATCTGGGCGATTCGTGCCACTGCTAATCAAAAGGTATACCAGAACTCTGACGACGGTACACTCAGCAGCCGCAGCTGGACTGACTTTCTCCGGTAGCGCCTCTTTCTAGCTATAAAATTTGTTTCATATCGGCGAAATGTCATCGGCAGGAAGCTTGTTTGGCAGCTCAAAGTCCAACACAGCCACCGGGATTTTTGGTTCGGCGACGACGGCATCCGCAACACCTGGCCAGTCTAAACCAGGATTGTTCGGCTCGTTGTCGACGACACCTGCATCACCAGCTCCGTCAAAACCAGGATTGTTTGGCTCGTTGGCGACGACAGCCGCAGCACCAGCTCAAACCAGCACGACTGGGGGGCTATTTGGAAGCAACGCGAACAATCAGACACAACAAGCGGGAAACACCGGTGGCGGAATGTTTGGTGGTGCCGCAAACCAACAATCAAATCAACAGTCAACTGGTGGAGGACTATTTGGGGCTAATGCAAATGCGCAGCCGCAGCAGCAACAATCACAACAGGCAGCCGGTGGCGGTCTTTTTGGCGCACCCAAAACGGATCAACAAACGTCGAACGCAGGAGGACTCTTTGGCGCTTCTAAGCCAGATACGCCAGCGTCTAGTGCATTAAGTCTGTTCGGCGGAGCAAAACCGGCTGCGCCATCATCCAACGCAGGAAGTGTCTTTGGCGCACCTCAAGCGAATCCGCAATCATCCAGCGCAGGAAGTGTCTTTGGCGCATCCAAGCCGGATACGCAAACGTCGAGTGCAGCAAGTATCTTTGGCGCACCCAAAACGAACACCCAATCGGCCAATACGGGAGGTCTTTTTGGCGCATCCCAAACAACTCCAACAGCATCTACTGCAGCAAGTCTATTTGGTGCAGCTAAAACGGATACGCAACCATCTACTGCAGCAAGTCTATTTGGCGCAGCGAAAACGGATACACAACCCACGAACGCGGGAAGTCTTTTTGGTCAGACACAGTCGAAGCCTTCAGGCGGACTATCGTAGGTGTTTCCGTCAAGCCTTCTATCTAATTGCAACAACTAACCATGTATGCACTTGAAGGAGTGGCCAAACTCAACCGCAGCCGGCTCAGTCCACCACCCAAATACCGGCTGCACAGATCAACTACGACAACCTGCGCCCTCGGACGCGCTTCGACGATCTCGCGAAACCGGTTCAGGACGAAATAGCGCTTATCGACAAGGGCATACAACGCGTGATGAAAATGAAGGACGAAATCGGACAATTCATGCCTCAACACGAGAAGGACGTCGAGCAACTGAGCAAAGACGTCAAGTTTGTGGAGACAAAGTTCAAGACTGTCCAAGTTGCTCTTAACCGAGATATCCAAACAGTGAAGATACTCCAGGATCTGACGAAAAAGAGCATCACGGACGCACAACTCTCGTTCAAGGCCACCGACAACCTGAAGCTGCCGGCACACTACCACCAAACAGGGCTCTTTGCTGGTCCAACGCCCGCAGCTGACTCTGCTAAATCAGACAGTGCCATGGCCCACGCCAGTGCGCAGGATCTCATTACGTACTTCAATCGAATATGCGATGACGTTGAAAAATACAAGAAACGACTAGATGAATATCGCTCAGAGATTGAAAAGGATATGCCAGGTGTTGAAAACGGCTTGTACGAACAGATCCGAAATCTGCGCGAGAGAAAGAGCGCGGGGACCGGCTTGGCTGTGCAGAATCAGCTCACGCAGGTACTTTCTGCCGTCAGGGAGACGGGAAACGCTATTATTGCCCAAGCTGGCCAGATTGCTGATACCCGCGAGAGACTGTCGAGATTGCAAGCAGGAATACTGGACAGTGGTATATACGCTATGGGGTCAGGAATGGTACGCTGATGAAACAAAATGAATCGGCCAGGCACAATATTTGGCTGTCGAGAGCATCAGACTGCAAACTCAAGCAGTTTGCGATGCGGGCAATTTAAGCAGCTGCTCTACACCGGTCGGTATATAACAGCTTCCGTTGTAGATGCTAAGCCACACCATGCTGTAAATCGGGTCAATTGGAAGAATACTTCTTTGCATGTGATAGATGAGGTATTCGTCCGTGTCGTTGTGGATACAAGTCGTTAACCCCCCGGCCAAGACAAAGATGCTCGTGTTCTGAATGTAGCTTCCTGTCAAAGAAGGCTTGCAAAGGATAATGCTTCATCTTTTGGATTGAACTTCTGTGTAGTTAGACCAAGAGATTGACGATTTGCATCTGCGACTTTGGCAGGCGTCCACCCTTACGAACAACAAAGGATGAACACTACAAAACTCCCCCCATACAAGAGAGAAAAAAGACATTTGCTCCTTATGAATTGCTCCCTAAATAGCCAACCCTGCGCCGTTCAACCCCCTGTATGATTCGTGGTAGTTGGGTATGTACCTACACCTGGGCGTATGCAGCCATTGAAAAAGCCAATGGCGAAATTCAAAACATACCTTTTGCGAGCCTGCGACCAAGATATATGCGAAAGAACAGAAAGAAAGAAAGAGGAAAAAAGAACCCCCACAAGGCGCCAACAGATGTCCGAGTAGATACAATGTACTAGTACGTCCCCTCACCGTCATCTCCGTCGTCTCCGTAGTCTTCGCCCATTTCATCACCGTTGTCGAAGTAGTTTTCTGCATCATAGTCACCCGCATCTTCATCATCGTACGCCTCATCCTCTTCCTCTTTGTCCTTGTCGTCCTCGTCTCCTTCCTCCAGCCCCTCTTCATCGTCAAGCTCGCCCCCGTCATCAGCTTCGTCATCACGCAGCGCGTCCAGCCTCGCCAGTAGATTCCTGCCATTCCCAGTTCTCGCGCCCTCTTCTTCGTCATCATCTTCTAGGGACGGCAGTCCGAAAGCCTCTTCGGCATTGGGCAAGGCGCTGACTTTGCTCAGTTCAAGCCTTCGTTTCTTGCGGGCACCGGCCCCGCCGCCCGGCTCTATGGTATCGAGAAGCTCAGGCGGAAACATTTCGCGACAGACGGGACGAGCTGACCAGTCGGGAAGCGCGCGCTCTTCACGGACAAACTTTTCGGAATACGTGGGCATGGCTGTGAAGGGGTCCACTGTTGCCTTGTTCTTGAAACCATATCGCGCATTCACTTGCGCTTGGCCGTAGAGCTTTCGGGGCGTGGTCGAATCATGGGAGAGCGTTCGTTTGGCGGTGAATAGAGGGGACGAGTGTATCTGGTGTCGTAATAGCAGAAAGTGTTGAACGGAATTGAGCTCGAAATTAGACAGGTTTCGTGGGGTAGGTACAGAAAAGGACTATAGAGGTGCATGGCATATGAGCAAAAGTCTGGTTCTACATTTGAGGAGGGATCTTCTGAGACGTGCGAGGTGAGGTGCTTGACATACTGGAAATAGATCAGATGGTCTGGCGTCGGGCTCATCGCCGGTATCCCATGGTACGTTGGGTCGACCGCCTCTCCCGCCGCCTCTTCCACCTCGGCCGCCGCGACCGCCTCGAGACATGGTAACGAGTCGGCTTTGTGCAGTACTTGTGGTTGACGCGGCGGTTGAATTCGACTGCGAAAGCAAGTTGGTTCGACGGTTCAAGTCTTGGCGCTTCTTTTGGAGTTGACGCCGGCGACGAAAAGCTGCGCGACCGGGTGGAGTCGAAGCAGCGGCACGGGCCACCCAACCACCACCACTGGCCAGCACAGGTTAGGTAGGTACCTTAGGTACACTGTACAGTTGTACCTACCTCAGGTACCTACAAGAAACTGGGAAGCAATACGGAGTATTCATTCTCGAGATGGTTATTCACACCCTCATCGTCTCTTCTTTATATTTTCCCGCGACACATCGAATCCACACATGATACCTAGTACTGTGTTACTACAAACATAGACGCTCTGTCTTCAAAGTGTCGAAGCGTTTGTTTTCCCCTGCTATCCCTAAGCAAGCGCAAGCATCATCTCGGAACACAACATGGACAACGTTCCGATAAAGGGACTTTGCGAATTGGAGGCCCACCTCCAGCAACTGAATGATGATCCTTCTCTCCCATTCCAAGTGGACTTGCTAGAAGACGTCGAACTGCAGCTCACCGGTAAGTCAACTCGACAATGGAGTCGCCTGCCTTAGATTAGCGAGTGAGCTTGGGGTTCGTTGTATTATACATTCTCACCTGACGTTGACAAAAAACTGATCGCAGAGGTTAATATTCCTCCCCTGCTTCCAAGGCTGTTGCCGCTCTTGGCCGGGTGCCTGAAAGCCACGGCGCAAGACCCGACACCTTTACTCTCCTTGACCACAAAAGTGCTCTCGCCCCTGTCGTTTACTCAGAGGCTCGAGATTGCTGATCCACCATCTTTGTTGACGGCTCTGTCGTCACCCCTTCCTGGAGTCAACCTTCTTGCCTTTACTATCATCAGAAAGGCTGCCGATTCTCCATCCGATGTGTCCATTCTGAGGGCCATTCCCAATCTCGTGGAGGAAATGGTCAGATGCTGGCTAGCGACTGAGTCTGTGGATGTAGGGGAGCTCGCAGCAAGAGTTCTCAGAGAGTTGCTGGAAACGGACTGCGATGTCCCTCAATATTACGCGGTTGATGAGCAAGACTCGCAGACTTACATTGACAGCAACGAAACTAATACCGAGCGTCAAGTGCCTGGGCATGGCCAACTGTGGCAGCTCATTTTCTCAAGCCGCCGTATCCTAAGTCTCATCCAACGGTATTGTTCTGATGAGGCTGAGACGACGGACGGAGCTCTCCCTCGAGCCATGCACCAAGTCACTATTTCTCAAGGTCGTCTGCTGCGACTTCTGCCTCGCCTCTGCGCAATGAATTATCCCGTCCTCAGCCGTTGTGTCTATCCCGATCTTTTTGTCTTACCGTCCACCGAGATAGGCCAACTAGGACAAGGGCTGCTGCAGTGGGCTGCGCTTGGCATGGTCGACAAGAGGGATTTTCTTATGAACTTGAATCTGATTGATTTTTTTGAGACTCTAGTGAGCATCATGCGGCGGTGTAAGCGATCCTTGGAGCTAGACTCTTTGATGGAGAATATGGTGAAGACTGCGATTCGATCTGACGGTTCTGACCATAAGGTGGAGGTTTCTCTCAAGACACTGCCATCACGAACTGTCGAAGAAGAGGCAGAGCCTTTACGAGCATACATCACTGATCTTCTCAGAGTAGATTGAATATTCCACCAATCACATGATTGCATGAGGTTGAATGGTATCTTTGAATGCCATTTGCTATAATGTACAAAAAACATCAGGTCGTGCACCTGAAGCCCTGTGACGAAATTATATGGTACTACAAGCAGCATACTTTGAATTTCTAAATGCCACCAAATAGGCATATCTATTTTCCATGAATATACAGAAAGAATTGAGCCCCACGCCAGGAAACACGGACGCAGACCCCCAGAAGTAGGCTCTTCGGTCTGGAAGTACATGCCTGATTCATTGTGCAAGCTGTGTCACCTCAAGGGGTCCCACGCTATCCAGCTTGCCAAGATGAACATGAAACGAAAACGAAGAAGATAGTAAGTGGAACCCGTTTGTTCATCTTGAGAAAGCAAAAATATACACGCACAGAACCCAACAGTGCACATGGAAAAAGGTAGGAAAAAAGAACCCATCTTATCTGTCTCCAATAATCGCCGCCCCTTTCCCTCATTTTCCCCCGTCTGGACCATGACCATGGGCCTTACAGCATCTTCATCGCGGCTGCATCCTGACTACCCACAACGGCCCCCTCCGCTCCCGAAACAGAGCCCCTGGCCATACTCGGCCGCCTCTTATTATTATTATCACCGCCGCCGTTACTGCCTCTGGTAGCCAACCCAACTATCCCGAGACCCACTTCCCCTACCCGTCGCAAAACGAGCAGCAACGACCCCCGTAGTTCTGGACCAAGGTCCTTGGTCAAGAGGTCAATAGCCAGGGGATAGAAATCCGGAATATGCGATCGGAATGCATCCTTGGGGAATGTCGCAAATCCCTCCAGCACGTCTACCACCACAGGCCGCCAAGCCATGATATTTCGATGCTGCGACTCCTCCACAAGAGCGGTGTACCCCTGGATAATGTCCTTGCACAGGGGCACGAGCGCGGCCTCGATATCGGGCCGGGATTCGAGTCTCTCGGGAGCATTGTCCGCAAACATCCGGAACAGGATGGAGACGTACGTGGCTGCGGAGCCACTTTCTTGCTTGAGAAGATTGGGGGGCTGTTTCATGAAGCCCTCGCGCCAGAGCTTCATGCGGAGATCCTTGTCTTCGTTGAAGCGTCGGGCGAACTGGAAGGATCGCTTGAGGAGAGCCATTAGGCGGAGGAGTTCCATGGATGGGATGTGCGCGTAGACGGTGTCGTTGCTGAAGAGCTCGCTCACTGTTTCGATCATAAGAAGCTGTAGGACACATCGTGATATGATCCTGTTGAAGAAGCGTCTTCTGGCGGCTGTCACGACGACGGGTTGCTGCTGGAGGTTCGATGACGGTTTGAACTCTTCCAGCACCACCTGGCCGGTAGTGCCACTGGTGGAAGCTTCTGTGTCGTCGTCCAAAGGCTTCGGCGATGGTTGGCGCGGGATGGGCTCGCTTTCGGAGATGATGGCGGCTGTGTCGTCGTCTGCGCCATTGATCTTCAGAGACTTCTCGCCTACGGGGAGAGCGTTCTCCCGGGTAGGGCTGAGAGGTCCAGAAAATTCAAAGTCATTTGACGATGACAGGGCTAGAGAGCCTCCAGTCCCCATGTTTGTGGCGGTGAACAACTGGTAAGCGGTGGTGCGCTCGAATAGCTCGCAAAAGGCCCCGACGATCTTGGTCCAATGTTCGGGATTGAACTTGGTCACGTTCTTCAGGATGAGCTGCTGCAGGCAGTTGCTTCCAATCCGAGATATAGTGTCGTTTTCTTGGCAGATGCAGAGGGCCAACAATTCGAGAAACCGGTCCAGCATGTATTCGAGCGACTCAAAGTAGTGCGTGAAGAGCTGGATCATGTTACGGAGAGCTTGGATCATGGTAGTGGACAACCAGACCGACAGCTCCTCCTGCGTGAGAACATTCGTCATCTCTGGCCGCGAACGCAGGACCATGAATATGGGGTAGAGCTGCTGTCGCCAGAGAATGTCCCAGAACTCTGGCGTGAAGTCACCGCCATATTTGATGAGGGCTGCGAAGAAGTATTCAAGCGCATTAGACCTGACTTCTAGGTCCTCGCCCGTCATGAGCACGTCATGGAATGCGAACAATACGGGGAACCAGAAACCTTCTTCCACAGACGTGTTTGCTTGCGCCTTCAGGTTGGGAGTCTCGGGTGCCTTGGTTTGGGGTTCGACCTGGGCGCCTGCCTGGCCGTTGCTGTTGTATCTCTGCGACAGCGGGCATTCAGGGGTTTTCAGCATCGCAGGAATGATGGACTTGATTAACTCCAATGCTGCGAGGCTCTTCTTCTGGAATTTCAAGTTCTTGGAAAACTCAGTGAGACAGACAATGAGGTCCGTAAACGCGCCTTGGGAAATAACCACGCCGAATTTTGTCCTATAAATCAGGTTTACATTTTCGTAAGCGAGGTTCACAATGCCCTCGTGCGGCTCTCGTGCGGCGACTGTGAAGACACCGAACATAGTTCTCCATCCAGAACGGATATTATCCCCTCGTGCTTGAATCATCTGGATCAGACAACGCAAGACGAGATCTTTGACGGTGACATTTTGAGAATTGACCAGGACGTGTTCGAAAGGCTTGAGGAAGTCCTTTTGGAATTTGAATCCTGCCAATTCTTCAATCTCCATGAAGCGCATGGAGAGTTGGCGTAACGAGTCCAGTGCGAAGAAGACAATGTTCATGTTACTGTGGCACCCGACCCGGTTGAAATGCTCTCCAAGAACATCCCAGATATTGCTCCATTCGAACCGCACGCGCTTCATGTTGTAGTAACTGATCTCAACAATCTTTTGGAGACTGTATGTCCTGGGCGATTCATTGTATCCCGATACCTTGATCTCGGCCCAACTCACTTCGGTGAGGGCTTTGGCAAATTGAACCATTGCTTCTCCCGAGAGATTGGCTGTGTTGGAAAAAATCCGGTCAACGCTGCGGATGAGATCGTCAGAGCGACTTTGTAATGCAATCTCGTTGGAGAATCCTCTCGATCCAGTCCCCGCCCGTGGTCTTGTTTTTTGGCGAGACTGAGTCGATGAGCGAGAATCACCGGTTTCTGTTCTTGAAGGCGGCATAAAGCGGGCTTGCGAAACATCCGGAATAGTGCTTTCATCAACACCCCCAGTGATGAGCTGCAGTCGGTCAAGCTGGCTGATACAGAAGAGTATATCCTTCCATGACTGATGCAGCAAGTTACCCTCCGTTTGTCCCAAGTCCAAAATCACTTTCAGAGCTTCAATGTTCTTTGCTTGCATGTCCTGCGGGTTGTTCAGATTCGTTGTATTTCGTAGCGCTGAAATGAACGCCTCTCGGGGAGTTGAAAGTTCGAAGAGGCATGCAATTTTGGTGGCAAGTTTCATACCCTCCAAGCATAGCTTGTTGACGTCGATGTTATGTGATTTTTGAGTCTGACTCGACAGAGCGGAAAAGAAGGACATCCATGTAACATCAAACATTGACCCAACATGCTTGAAGGAGGTAGCAGGAATGAATCTTGGGCCGGCTTTGGCGGCGTTTCTCCGTTGACTCTTGAACAGGTTCTTGAAAAGCTGTTCCGACCGTAATGAGATTTCTTCTGACTGCTGCACGTAAGCTTCCCGCTGAAGGTCCCGTCCGACATTGGAGAAGGCTTGCCCAATACCGGCCGCAAGACCACTGGACTGGACAGTCTGCACACCGGCAGCCGCGGCCGCCTCTCTTTCACTCGTGAGAACAATCTCATTACTTGCAATCTCTTCATAGATACCGATGAGGTACTCGTCGGGCAGATCGGCGTTGTCATTGATGCCTCTGTTGTTCTTGATGAATTCTTCTTTGCTCATTCTTTTGGCGATCTTGCTGCTGTGCTGATCGGTGTTGAGCATGATAACGGAATAAGCTAGGACGTACGCCGTGTCCGCGTTGGCAAAGGCGTTGGGATTACCCATAACATAGCGCTCCGCGAACTTGAGCATAAAGCGATCGATCTTTTGCGCCTCACCCGGGAGGCGGAAGGATTGCAAAAACTGGCGCAGAGCATCAACAAATCTCTTCTTTGTGAAGTTCATTGCATCCACGAACGCGTGCATTATGTCGATATTCTGCTGGTCACCTTCGCCGAGATATTCGCCAATTTGAGCCTTGTCGAGCTTGTCTTCCTTCAAGAGAAACTCGGCAATTTCAGCAGGCGTGTTGCTGCTGATAAAGCCATCACGTGTAAGAAGCTTAATGCCTTTCTTCGGCTTGAAGTTGAACTGCCTGATGGCATTCGTCAGGGCTGTTTTGCGAGCCTTTTCCTTTTCAAGCTGATCTGGGTCGTCATTCATTACAGGAGTAGAGGGTGGCAAGGGTGTCTCCAATCGAGACGCACTGTCACTCCACGTCGAGGTCGGATCGATAGACGGCCGCAAGTCATCAAGAGAAGGTTTTACATCTCCATCGGGTCGCAGAGCATCACCGCCGTCGGAGCGGACAGAAGCGGACCAGTTGACCAATGAGCGGACGGTTTCGACCAGGGCCTCGAGCGACAGACGCTTCATAGCATACTCCTTCGGATAATCAGCCTCATTGTCTTGGGGCGAGATGATATGAGAAACCGTCAGTGGTGGTGGCAAAATCCCCTTCAGCTGCCATTCGCTAGCTGAGGGTGTTCTTGCTCTCGCCTCCTCGTAAACCTGCTCGTTGATGGTCGTGATGGTAACAGGCGTCGTAGAGAATTTGGACAAGTCCTCGATCATGGTCTGAAAGATGTTATCTACTGTTTGATCGCAATCATAATTCAAATATGTCTCAACCAATGCTCTCGGATCAGCACACAGCCTGTTCAGTATGGTCACAAAATAAAGCTTCTGTGATATTGGCGCGTTGCGCCGAGACAACAGTGCCAGATAAATTTCGTTCAAGAAGACTTCTATCTCTTTCTATTCATGCAGGTGTCAGCAAGGCGGTCCAATATGGTCCAATATACAAGGAGGAAACAAAACCCTCTAGTGCCGCGTACCTTGAACCACGGCCTCATGTATTTTAGCATGAGCCAGAAGATCTCAGAGCAGACCTCGAAAATGCGGTCCACGGAGCTCGCACCATTGCGAGTGATGCTCAGACAGAGGTAGAATTTGATAGCTTGTAAGAAGGATGTGGGTTCGTTGTTTTTCGAGTTCTTGATTGTGCAGAGCGGTGACGTGAAGACGGTGAGGTTGTTGTTGAGTAGCATAAGGATGAGATGGAGTGATATCAGCTTCGACCGCATTGGCTGGCCACGCAGATCGTATAACTGATCGGGAGGAAGAATCTTTGTTGACAGGTTGCAGAAAGATCGAAAGACGAGATAGGCGTCCCGGATGTATACTTCGTCCTCGGCATCAAGGGCATCCGTATCTTCTTCGGACGAACCTTCCAATCCGGACTGGCTCGTCGCTGAACCATCCTTGTTGATAGATTTTAATCTTGTCACCATAGTCGGCCCATCTCCAAGCGTCGAATCATCGAAGCTCTTGCGATGCTCAAGATCCTTCAAGGTCAGCTTCGCGCCTCCGTTGGCGTGTACGGGCGTCTGCGCTTCTGATTGCGGTGCTGGCGCTTCATCACCCTCAACCTCGGCAACGACATCATTGGCAGAGTCCGCAGCGTCGAATGTAATGTTGCTTGGGATACGCTTGAGATCATCCAAGTGCATCCGGGATTCCTTCATATGTAGCCTAGTTTTTACGCGCTCGAATACTGTGCCAACCATTTGAGTCAAAGTGCCTTGGGCTACCTGCTGGTTCGCGGTGCTCCTAGAGAGGAGGAATACATTGTAGACCTGGCGCACAGCCTTGAGAAGGCCAGCACCATGAACGACAATTTTGTCATTCAGCACGGCTGCTAGCAGTGATTTGACAATCTGAAGCTGGATCTCGACCGCTGTTGTTTCTCCTTGAAAGCAGTCACATATCGTGTCAATGGCCCGTTCGATAAGAGGCGACGGCTGTTCGCCGCTCTCTTTTGTCTCGGTGTCGGCGGCGGCATCGTCTCTCCGCGGTAGAGAAAAGTAGGAATAGGATATGAGCTTGCCGATGCAGTCGAGTGCGGTGGTCGTCAGCTGCGGATTGTTGGATCGGGCAGCGAGTTGCAGAGGTGCAAACACAATCTCGGGGTCGGGAAGCTGGTCTTGTTCCTTGACGGCATCTTGAGCCTTTTTCGTCGAATCAGCTAGCTGCTGGTTGCGTTGCGCATCCTTGGAGGCGGCGATGGCATCCAAGGAGGACACCAGGAACTTGAGAGAGCTCATCGGAGAGCACAAGCGGGACCAGGGGCCATTCGAAAGAAGTCAGCAAGATGGGCTGCAGGAGCCGCGGAGTTCGGGAGCCGTGCAAATGACGACTGGTGTCAGTGATCAGAAGGTCATTGACTCCAAGGCTTGTGAGATATTCTGGCAGCGGCGTGGCCGGAGACGAAACAGGGGCGCTATGGTCGGTTGGCTTCGAGCTAATGCTTGGAGACTGGGTACGACTGGCCAGATATCGTCCAGATGTTGTGCTGTGCCTCGGATGGGACGTGGAAAGACACAGCGACCACGGCTGCGTCGGGCAGTAAGCTGGATCTTCGTCCTAGGCGCTGCAATCGCTGGATGGTGACGCGCGCAAGATGGAATGCACAAAAAATGGCTGGTGGTGTAGTGAGTCGTGGGCAAGGCAGCATGCAGCGTTGCGTGAGTCCTGACAACGTGTTCTGCCGCTTGCGAGCAGATGTCCGGCGGCGATGAAAGTGGGGCTGGACCCTTCAGGAATCAGGTACCAGCGGCTCCCTTGCTGCACTGAGGCGAAGAATGTCACTGGTGGTGCCAGAGGCTAGAGCGCGCGCTGGCTGAAGCTTCAGGCTTTCCAGGCTCTCCAGGCCGTTCTAGCAGCGGTTCATCAGCGTTGGACGTTGTAACAATTAAGGACGCGTCGGCGAAGTAGGTACTCCGTAGAAGTCAGGGGTAATTGCGTCTGAACTGTGAAGTCACGACTCACAACTTACAAGTGGGCAGGATTCCGGCGATATGTACAGTGGCCCCGCTGTATGTACATAGTTTCCATCGACGCAAGCTGATTGGGCCGCTCCAGAGGCGTCTTTACTCCATGGCCATGCACTGACTGGCAGGCTGCAGCGATGGTGAGAACGTCAATTGGCCAATACCCGTGGACACCCCTCTACGGGTGTGAACGGGTGCGAATGTGCGAGTTTCACCACATTTCTGGCTCCTGAGCCTCTTCCATGGCATGGCTAGTATCGAGCCTCCTTTCCCTTAAGAATCAATGCAGGTTTTGCTGCTGGCCGCAAACCTGGAAGCCGACAAAGGTCGACGGAATACAGATTAATATTTATAAAGGCTACCTATCTGTACCCGTACAGTAGGGGAATTAGTTAGGTTTGTGGCCGTCTCAAGACGAGGTACACCCAAGTCGCTGCAAGTCCAGTACATACCGGCGCCGGCCCATCAATCCGCCGCCTATCATAGCCCGTACAATTCCGAGAACGGCAGCCAACGGCCTGGGCCCCAAAGCTCCAGGCTCCCGCTGCACAGCTCAACGCAAAATTTCTGGACGACCTGGACCAACCACAAGCCCCAAGGGATTTCTCCGGGCCATTTTATGCGGCACCCGCTCCCCAATCAACAATTTGCGCGCCGCCGCAACCTCCACCACTGGGCTTCTTCTGCCTTTGCACATCCTTTGCTTCGCGATCTGCTCCCATTCGACTCTTCCTGCCCGTTGGTGAGGTCTCGTGTGTCATCTTGTAGGCTCTCGGATACACGATTCGCGACCTCCCATCTTAGCCGTCTCGACCGACCGTTCTGCGGCCTCCCAGCTCAGGGCACCCTTTTTTCCGTCAACATGCTCAGCGCCGCTATCCGAAGGCGAGTTCTCGCCCCGACTCAAAATGTGTTGCGCACTGGCTTCGCCTCTCACGTAGTGAGGTGCTATGCCTCCTTTCCTGATCATCAGGTGGTCAAGATGCCTGCTCTGTCGCCCACAATGCAGGCTGGCAACATCGGTGCATGGCAGAAGAAGGCGGGCGATACTATAGCCCCTGGTGACGTCTTGGTTGAGATTGAGACCGACAAGGCCCAGATGGACTTTGAGTTCCAGGAGGATGGCGTGCTTGCCAAGATACTTGAGGAGTCGGGTGCAAAGGATATCGCCGTGGGACATGTGAGTGACCTTCTGTCTCTCGGGAGACGTGATTTCTCATGGCAACGATACAGCCCCCACGACCCCGAAACTGACATAATCGTTATACATAGCCCATCGCCATTCTCGTGGAAGAGGGAACCGATATTTCCGCATTCGAGAAGTTCACTCTGGAGGACGCTGGCGGCGATGCCAAGTCCGCGCCACCCAAGGAAGAAAAATCCGAGTCCAAGCCCGCTCCTTCATCATCGACCCCCGAGCCCTCATCCACCAAGTCGTCGACCGAGCCCGAACAGTACGCCTCACAGGGCAAGCTCGAGACAGCTCTCGATCGCGAGCCCAACGCCGGGCTTGACGCTAAGCGACTCGCTCGTGAGAACGGCATTAGCCTGGACGGTATCAAAGGCACTGGCAAAGGCGGAAAGATTACCAAGGATGACGTCCAGAAAGCGCTCAGCAGCCCCGCCACCTCGGCTGCTCCAGCTGCCACGTTCGAGGACATTCCCTTGACAAACATGCGCAAGACAATTGCCAGTCGTCTACAGGAGTCTGTACAGAAGAACCCCCACTTCTTCGTCTCCAGCACCCTGTCTGTATCCAAGCTCCTCAAGGTTCGGCAAGCTCTGAACGAGGACTCCGAGGGCAGATACAAGCTTTCGGTCAATGATTTCCTCATCAAGGCTATCGCCGTTGCCTCCAAGAAGGTTCCCGCTGTCAACTCTAGCTGGCGAGAGGGGTCCATCCGTCAATTCAATGCGGTCGACGTGTCTGTCGCCGTCTCCACCCCCACCGGCCTAATCACTCCCATCGTCACCGGTGCTGACAGCCGCGGTCTCGAGTCCATTTCTGGAAAGGTCAAGGAGCTCGCCAAGAAGGCTCGTGACAACAAGCTCAAGCCCGAGGAGTACCAGGGTGGCACCATCTCCATCTCCAACATGGGCATGAACGCAGCGGTGGACAACTTTACCGCTGTCATCAACCCTCCTCAAGCGGCCATTCTCGCTGTTGGCACCACGAAGAAGGTTGCCGTGCCCACAGAGAACGAAGACGGCACTACCGGAGTCGAGTGGGACGACCAAATCACCGTGACTGCCAGCTTCGACCACAAGGTCGTTGATGGTGCTGTCGGAGCCGAATGGATCCGTGAGCTCAAGAAGGCTATCGAGAACCCTCTGCAGCTCATTTTGTGAAGAAATGAAAGATAAAAATGAGTTGCGCCGTACTGACGGGTTGACGAACTCGTGTGTGGTCGGGATTATGAGGAGCGCCAAACACGTGATAGACTTACTGGGGAATGATCCATGACGAGAGGGGGATCGCGAAGACCACACTCAAGGATGCTTGGGCTGTGGTCGACGAAAGAATTGGCAATGTCCTTTGCCTTTTGTACAATGACACTTGATTAATACTGAGGTTCGGGTCGACGGAAAGGTGGTGGGCCTGTACAAACGACTCGTTTTCTCCATAGCCTGTTAATACAGACGTCTTAACTTTTTCATCTCTGATTCTCTTTGTTGCATTTTGCGTTTGCTCTTTTTTTCTCACAATACGTTCAGTATTAGGGCTTTCTATATGAAGAATAACAACGCTGGATAGTATCTAATCCTCACGAGGCCGCGTGGAAGCTTCTGACAGTACATAGGTCTCAGCAGGGTGATCAAGCAGCTTTTCATGCGCGCGGGCTGCCGATCCCTGCCATCAAACGCACACTGAAAGCCTACCCAAGGGTGACGACTACTGGTCACCGTTGACAGATAGTCGAGTCCTTCGAAATGCCCTGACGCCATTCAGACCTCGTCGCTCGTTATTCTACCTCCCGCGACCCTTTGAGAGTATAAAGCCGGCATACAGAGTCCTCAATACACTGTGACCGAGGCTCTTCCAGGACGAGACAACTGGTTCCCCGGAATAACGAATGCAGGCGCTTGTTCTCTCGAGTGCCTGACTTATTTCCTTGCGCTTATACCTGCGAGTAAGAGCAAGAGAACGTACCAGACAGTGTCTTACCAGCAAACATTGCCGTCATCACAGTTTACATACTATCCCAAGTGATGCCTTGTTTACGCAAAGGAGAGGCCGGTTTTGGAACACAAATTTGCTAGGTCTTTTTGCATAGCTCTGCATGCCGTGCCTAGGAGTCCCTTCTCATTGACAGTCAGCTCTGCTGTACCACTTAGCGGTGCAGCTGTTTTCGACACTTGACCTATCCACGCAAGATGTGGGCGAATAGACCGACGAACTGTGTTCCTGATGTACTCAATTCGATGTCCTCAAGATTAATGTCGACCGGTTCTGGGCGATGATAAGCTAATTACAGAGGCATCACGCCAATTAGACAACATATTGCCCTATGGTGAGCCACGTCGTCCGTGTCGACCTTTACGAGCGCCCAACAGGAGCAGCCTCATCATTGGGCTTCCAAAAGACACATAATTACAGACAGGCAAACACCGTGCCAAACCCGAGAAAAATTGTCCCGAAACCTTGCGAGCACGTACCTACCTATCCAGCCAGCAACCGGCAATGCATCTCTTCCCCGATCGACGATCGCCTTTCGCCGCATCGGCATATGGGTTTCTCGATCCTTCCCTGCCCG